>ULGT01000002.1:595685-892373 GCA_900519025.1 Yarrowia porcina
CTTTTTTTTTTTTTTTTTTTGTCAATCACTTTTTCCTCCGTTTCACCCCTCATACGACATTACTTGGACTTGTTCTGGGCTTGTCTTTGTATCGTCTTGTCCTGTTAGCGCGCCCATCTTTGTGTCTGCTGCTGAATATTACTGGCAACAATATCTATTGTCCTCCGCGAACAAGACGGCTGTCTGCCAGCTATTACATCACGTGGAAACCAAGTTGTCCAAGTAGCAACGTTGGGTCACGATGAGCTGAGACAGAGTAAGTAGACGAGAGACCCTGTATCCAGCGCTGTAGAGCCGCTAGAGCAATCCAAAAAGTCGCGTTAGATGCGCGTCCTTCAATTGACCGGTATAGAGCGAAAATATCGGCTCAACGGGTGTCTCTACGTCTTCATATCTCATCCAGTGAACGTCAGATGTCTGGTTCAGAGTGTGCGTGTTTAACCGAATGAAAACCCGAAGTAAGACCTCTTTTACAACACGTCATCCCACCTTCTAAGACAGTTGCTGAGACATGATAACGAACAAAAAGAAAAGCTGATTAGTCATACGTACTTTCGGATGTTCGGTTTGTTCCTTTTCACACCGACAGTATCTCTCGGTGACTCATCCAGCCTTGCAACTGCCGAATCCAGCCCTGTAAACGTTGGCGGAGCGTCTCTAAATTGAATGTTATTTTACCCCTGACAAACATCACCTTTGAGCGGTGCTCCTGATTCAGATGCGTTCTTATACCGATAGTTTAGGTTGTCAACTAAGGACGTTATCTAGTTGGGCTGTGTAGTTGCTAAAGGCGCAATGTCTAGTTAAAAACGGAGCTATGTTGTCATACAGCATCAGTCTCCATTCGGTTTTTCTCGCAACTCCGAAACTAATGCAAGTCCCAAATCCAGCCCAAACAGCCTTGTTAAGGTATTACCGCATTGAATACGTGTTGTGGGGGATAAGATGTTTTTGAGATTTGAGGTGAGACGGAGGAAGAAAAAACTGTAGATACAGATAGACTGTCTGGAGAAGTGTGATAGGAGACAACACACAAATATGATACTACACAAAAAAAAGAAAAAAACCCGTAATACACCCCCACAACACACTCGGTACACCCCCACTCCTTTGAACACCCTTCCCAACAGTTTCAGGTTTCCCTTTGGCACCCTTTGACTGTCTATAATCTCGTCGAGAAGTGCCAAAACAAAGACTAAGGTAAACTAAAAGTTTCGCTCAAACCCGAACTTTGGGCTGACCGGCAACTCTAAGACTTATGGGCCGGAGTCTTCCGAACCGTTAATTGAAAACGCGTTTCGTGTACACGTATCACAGGTATTTACGTGGGCAGGTTAGAGAGGTGAAGAGATGTGTCACGTGAGGAGATATGTCACGTGACTAAACCGACGAGAACAACTTATCTCTACTGCCCTCGCCATCCGGTTCTCGGCCCGAACATTCCCGCCCCTGATGCATGTGAAGTACACGATATTTTATTTTCGGCTTGAGATAATTTCGACAGTCTGAAAGTACCGGCTCCTGATATTAACGTTGAACAATAAGCCACCTTTGAAATTAGCCACGCGACTAGTGGCTGACTGTGGCTGTACAAGGAGTATAGACGTTTTAATGTCTCTGTTATATAACACTTGGACCCTGTTCTATGTAAAAAGTGGCAAAGTGACTGACCATATTAGCTATATCGCGACATTTAGGTGGTCTAGTTAGGTGGTCGTCGAATTGGGTATCTCTGTCGGAGATCTGTAGGCTCGGTAGAACCTGTTTTGGATGCAAGGAAACAAACAAACATGACAAGGAGACCTCTTGTTACTTCCAGGGGACATTCAGGGGAGAAAAAGACGCTCAACAAGACGTTAGAAGCAAGTCTATTGTCTTCGGAAGCCCCTGAGATGTGTATGTACATTCCAGGTGAGACATTGTAACGGGGATGAGGCCGAGTCGGAGGTGGGAGTGGGAGAAGGGTGATATTAAGGGGATCTGATAAAGGACGGAGGTGGGAGGGGATGACGTAGGGATAATATGGATCTGGGGAGAGAAGGGAGAAAGTGAGGAGGCTCTTAGAAGTAGAAATTCGGGGACCCTACAGAAGAGAAAAGATGGGGTTAGGGAGACTTTGACAATGGTTAAAGAAAGGAAGTGTAGCTTGGGGTCTTCACTTGGGTCGTGTCATCCTTGAGCTATTGTATTACTTGTCCCTTCTGGTAGAAATAAAATGCGTATGATAATATACCGGTGTTCGAAGAGGTATCCTTTCCTATACGACTTGAAAAGGACTAGTTTGAATGGGATGGAGGATACGAAACAGATCTGGAAGAAGAGAATCTAGCAGGGATACCCGAATCCATTTGAGTAAACCAAAGCTCTTCAGTTAAAGACAAGCCATTACGACTAATTAGCACTACGGTTCTTGGCTCTAAGATGTGAAACAATGGTAAGGCATAAACTACGAGGTAACATACGACTTCTAGTCAGCCACGTCCAGTTAAGGGACTCCCTTCGGAAGTTTTCATGCTGAGACGCCTCCACTGGTCCTTATTGATTATCCATTGTCAAGTGATAGCATGATAGCTAGAGAGGTACCTGGTGCCAGTGCTTCTTCGTACATTCATAATCCGAGCGAGATGGACAATAGCAATATGAGTAGGGTGAAATATCCTTCTTACTGTAGAAATGAATTACACTACGAGGTTGAAGTATGAATTGTAATCCCTCATACCTTTATCAGTCTCTCCTTCTAATGGTAAGTATGGAAACCAAAGGACTCCGAGGAGCTACCAAGGGTCGTCTTTAAGCAGAGAATATCTGAGTGAAAAGCATTTCTGATGCTCTAAAAGCCAACTATTCTGGCTCTTCTAACATTCCTCTTTCACTTTCTACTCTGATAAACGTCTCTCTCAACATCAAGACATGGACACCTCTCTTTACAAAGAGGACACAGGGAAACTAGCGACTAAGACAGTGACTTAACTGTTGGCAAATACAGCACTCAAATTACTTGTATCTCGCCCGTAGACTTGAAAACGGACATTAATACTTGCTAATCTGATCGACAACTTTGAGTCAGGGAACGAGAACGTGAGAAGGATACACAGAGAAGTAGGAGCCTGGGGAAGCTGTTTTCGCAAGGAGTGTCACCGGATGTATATAGCCTGTTTTAAACAATAGCTGACTTATGTATGACTATAGCCTCACACTCTCAACATAGGGTAGGTAAGAGGACTCTCTGAAGTCAACTGTGAGTACATGAACGACACACAGAGACCGAAGGACCTAATCAAAACCATCCAAAAGCTATTTTAGCTACCTCAGCACATTCCTCTACTCGATATCAAGCAGCCCAGGTGCTTCTCATGTTGACCTAAATGGAAAGATAGGGTAAACAGCTTCATTGGTCTACACACTACAATGAAAAGATCGCTTCAAAATAAAGTGTCAATAATCGACCTCTCTAGTCTAGTCACTCTTCAGACCTCCTTGGACCTCTCCTACTACATATACTCACTTCTACAGTAGCGGTAGTTTCAGTAGTCCTTCCTATTCCAGGCTTCGATTGTCAAACACTCCCATCATTGCCATTGATTCATGTTTCAGACATGTTGATCAGGAACATCTCTACTGTACAACAGCTTTTCCTGTGATCATCGTACTACAGGTAGCTCCCACAGGTCAGACGTCCTCCAAGGAAACACTTCCAAAAAGCAAGAACCATCGGCCAAAGATACCTCTTAGATACAACTATTACTACGAACTGCCTGGTTATCAGGTCCCTCACTACGTCTAGGCATACACCTACTTGTACTCCATCGCTACCCTCTGTATATACAACATTTACTGACTAGTGTTATTTTTTTTCAACCAAGAACCTGCTTGACGGCCTCAAGCACCTTGGGGAAGATGGACTTTTCGGCCACAATAACTCCCTTGTTCTCCTTGAGAGTTCGACCGACTCCAAAGTTGAGAGGGTTGCCGTCCTTGTCGGTGACGGTTCCTCCAGCCTCGGTAACAAGAATATTACCACTGGCATGGTCCCAGATCTTTTCCTGGTAAGTTGCGCTCACAGGAAGACGGAGGTAGATGTCAGCCTGGCCTCTAGAGACAGCCACGTACTTGGCCTGGGAGTCCATTCGAACACCTTCCTTTGTAATGCCGAGTTTCTGGGCAATCTGGGCCTGGTCAGAATGAGAAGAGTGGCCGGCTTCAACAGATTCGCAGAACGTAGCATCGGCAGTGTTCTCAAGGTGTCTGAAATGAATAGGAGAGGGCTCAGAGTCTCCACTGAGAGGCTCAATGAAAGCTCCCTGGTCCTTAATAGCACTAGCAAGAACACCTAGATCCTTCTTCTCCTGGGTAGCCACCTGGGTGGGAATGGTGCTCAGATTGGGACATCCAATCACACCGACCTTGACATGACCATCTACAATGAGAGCCAAGCAAACAGCATACTGGCCTCCTCGAAGAAAGCCCTTGGTTCCATCAATGGGGTCCAAAGCCCACATTCGGCCAGTGTTACCGCCCTCGTACTTGCCCCAATCAATGGCATCAAGCATGGCATTAGTATCGTCAAGAGAATCGGCGGAAGAAGATCGGTGACCTTTGACGAGATCCCAGACCTTGGTTCGAAGGCCCTCATCCTTTCGAAGCACATCGGCGTCTTCTTCTCCGACAACAGGATCATTGGGGAAGGCCTTTTTGATGGCTCCAATGATAATGGCCTGGGCTCCATAGTCAGCAACAGTGACAGGACTAGTGTCACTCTTGGTCACCTGTCCAGAGGTGTCTGTGGCAATAGTAGAAGCAATTGAAGCGGCCAGAGCACTGGCTCGTCGCACGGCGTCCTTGGCGACCTTGAGT
Organism: Yarrowia porcina; assembly: GCA_900519025.1. Lineage (NCBI taxonomy): Eukaryota > Fungi > Ascomycota > Dipodascomycetes > Dipodascales > Yarrowia > Yarrowia porcina. Next base: position 600,540 of record ULGT01000002.1, read on the forward strand.
TCGGCGGAATATTGGCTCATACTGCTGGTTTTGAAGCTCGTCAAGTGATGAAGTTGCCGTAGTCGAAGCATGTTAGAGTAAGAGAGCGAGCTGCAGCTGGGACGTCATGTCATGTGATGTGGGGATGGAGATGAGTATTGAAGGGTGGGGAGAGCACTTGGGTAGTGGTTTTTTGTTGGTTTCTGAACCAACAAGTCACGTGACCAAAACCACACCAACATTCACCAGCCACAATCACTCCCTTCTCTTCCCACTAATCTGATTTAACTCACTGTGGCTTGTGGCTTGACGTCATTGATAGAGTCCAGGTTAGGGTATGGCTAGATCCGATAATGTAAGCCAAGGTTGGAGTGCAGGTGTAGAGGAAGAAGACACCACTTCCTAGTTATTCTTACCCTGAAAGAAATATAGGTATTCTATCGAGAGTTGAGAATTGGACGTTATGTAGATTTAGACTCGTTGTTTTAATATCGATTGTACGACTTATAGGGAAGGCTCCTTTTTTAACTAAAGCTAAGTGTGCTACTTGACCTTCACATTGCTCTCCCAGTTCACCTTAAAACTGCGAATACAAAAGAGTCTTAAATCTCACACACCTTTCTTTCTTCCTCCTCCACACCACTTCTCAACCACCAAGTTCTCTCACCTCCCAAAGCGGCGGACGCAATCATGTTCTGTCTCCAATTCGGCGGGTGGTGAGTGGACAGGTGGTGAGGAGGTGGTGAGGAGGTGGTGAGGAGGGGTTACTCCAGTACTGTGTCATTCACAAGTCATTACATGAGGTACGTTCTTGTTACAGATTAAGAGTATGTTACGTCTCTTAGTACTGATAGCATCGGTAGTTGGATTTGGTTGAGGATGGGTTTTAAGTGGGATATGGATAAATTTTGGTAACAATTTGAACGGAGCAAGAGTAGACACATAATAAATACGTTCTTTGACCGTCTTTAACCGCTCTCATGAACTGTTCTTACACGATTGTAAGGGTGTCACTGACTTTTATAATGAACGAAGTATGGCTGTTCATCACAGGGGGTTCGATGAAGTACCCATAAACAACAGAATAGACCCCCAGAGTTGATCATTGGACATAATTAGTCTTTAGGTGCAATCTAAACAAGTGCTCGAGTCTCTACGTCGTCTCCTTCAAGAGTAATCAGAAATTTGAAGTCTTGGGTGTATAGACATGATCGTGATTTCTGTTGCAGGAAGCACCAATGAGATGAATTATAATTCGTCAAGGATTTTTGGGACGGTCAAGACTCATTTGATCATTACTTATGCAATTCAGTCACTTTAGCAGCCATACTTAAGCTGTTCTCTGTATAAGCATTGATATCGCTACAGGCAAAAAAGAGACGAAATGGTAAATAATGTACAGGGGAAGTCAAGAAATTGCTCTTTGGATATTAAAATGTAGAGATGTCTCTTCAATAGCTTCAGAGGTCATCTTCAAGTCTTCTTTCGTCTGTAATTTTTCTCAGGTGCCGGGACTATCATGATGAGTTAAAGAGTTTGGTTAAAAAGCTGTTAATAATTTTCAAAGAGTAGCAGGAACTTGCTAGACGGACTCCAAACATACGAAAGCGTGCGTATTGTCAAATTCGGCTACTCTTTTGGAGCATCTTGGAAGTTCACAAGTGTGCTCATGTGTAGCAAGTGTTTTGATGAATTCATCTTTTAAGATAAATATTAGACAAATAGATGAGCAGAACCGTTCTATGCACCACTGTTATCATTCTTACAGTCACTGTAAAGTCCTTGGGGAGTTTTACTAGCTTCTCCTCGATTTTGCATACTCACTGGTGTTCTGAGGTAGAATAAGCAGAAGGGCAAGTTAGGGAGAAAAAGATCATTAACACTCTGAACTAAGCGAAGCGTTCAGAAAAGCAGCTGAGAGGTAGAAGCGTACTGTCTTCTAACACCATGTATTGTTCCCAAGGTCAGTTCTGTCATCCCTCTCTTCATACGGATCTTGCTGACCCCATAGAAAGCACAACTGTTGGCAAATTTCGCTGCCAGTTTGCCGGGAAGTTCGAATAACGTCCCAAGCACCTCATTAACGCACAGAGCTGACATCTTTTGGCTAGTTCAGTCATTATTTCTCGGTTCTGACTCTATCTGTTTCCTCCACGATGGTGTGGAAGAAGTTGGGGAGAAGAGAGGATGGTCCGTTCCAAGACCACAATAACGAAAGCACTGCAATGAACTAACCCAGCACACTGTAAAACACAACTCGAAAAGTTCTTACAGTGTCTGGAATTTCGTACAAGGACTTGTTACTGTAGTCAAAGTGAGATTGTTGTCAAGAAAAGCAGCAACCAGAAAACAACGCTGAGTAACTGCCTAGCATCGATCATTGAAATTGATCAAGTCTTCGCAACGATTGTTAGCGTAAATTTCACGTTTCGAAACGACTCTGTTATTCACATTGTCATTAAGAAGGCTAATTAGATCAAGTCTGGTTCAAGTTTCGAAGTCAGTACTGTACTTGTATTCATAGGTAAACCGAGTCTTCTTAACTTCAGAGGACCAATGATAATCAAGGCCTCAACTGAATGAACCTCCTTCCTAATCGGCTTACCGGTTGCCATATCTTTGCTACTCCTTCAGACAGCATGCCATACCTACCGGTACTTCCATTCTCATATTCCACCGCACCCTTGAATAATATGGCTGCTCCAACGTGAAACAGTTTGGACTCCTTCCATCTGAACTTCTGCGGAGGGCTAGACCTGCATTGGAATGGGCAGTCAAGAAACTACCAGGTATAAGTCGAAACTACCAGGTACACGTCTTCACGTTCGAGTATATTATTGAAACCAAACGGAATAGAAGTGGACGTTTATTTCTATTGCTTATATAGACCTTTCATCAGTTCACTTTTCTTGCCTACGAATATGGTGTACTTGTATCATAGCTTTGGCTTTTGATCTTCTCTCTAGCTCACCTAATTACACCTTGACCAAGCGGCAGAATTTGCAACCATTCTCGCCAAGTAAGGAGGTAAAGACACAGATACCAATATGTATAGATTCCAATGGCAATGCCCAGATCTCGCAACGTCCACGGCGTTCCTGCACCTCTGAAATATTGCCTAGAAAAAGAAACGACTAGTGGATCTAGCCTTTGATAGTGTGGATTTATGAGGTGGTGGAAGATGCAATAAGAGAGGCAGTAAGAGAGGAAGTGTTTGAGGTCACCAGAGCACCCTTACCCTTATCCCTACCACATAATCATTCGCTTACTAATACGTCAGTCACCTTATTGTATCTGCCAGTCATCGTATCCCATCGCATCACACGATGGCTCGTATAATCTGAGACAGAGCCGTCTAATAATATGACAAGGCTTAGCGTCAGCTTTTTCAAAGTCTGTATTTGACTTATTGACTCTTTGACTGACGGTTATTTTTAGGGTCTGTGGGTGGCCAGGGATGCACTGGACCGGGTTATTTTGAGCGGCTCGTGCCCTGTTCCAGATGAGTTCGTAGCCGAGACAGCCACGTGGATTCTCCGTCTCTTCCTCTGCACGGATTTCTTTTTTTCTCCTTCGATGGTTTCACCGTGTTACAGATTCAAAAACTATACTCCCAGGACTTGTACCCCGGTTCCTGTTTTGAAAAGCACACTAATTTTCTGTAGTTAGTTATGTCAACGGCTGATGAAAACATCAAGACCTTGAAGGACACATTTTTGTGCCGTTTTTTTGAGCTGAAAAAGCTGAATGGGTCCACGTGACTAGGCGGCCCGTTCTGTGCTACTTGCCAGGCGAAGATCGTCGCTTCCCGCCCTCTTAACGCAGCAACGTTTCACCATTGTTTCAGATTAGAAAAAAAAATAGGAAAAAAAAACTGAAAAATGAAAACCAGCGAAACCAGCGAAAAAAAGCTATTGACGTTAATACTATGGTCTAAACGGTGGCCAAAAGAACTTCAAAGAACTCCTCAGAAGACTCAGACCCCATGACCATGCCCCAAATCTCCATGACAGCTGACTGATCGACATTGAAAATATCCGCATGTCGACTCTCACCTAATGCCTCTTTTGTAAACCTCTTTCGGCCCTCTACCTGTCGTCCAACCTAAACGCCCAAAATGGATTGATATTGATAAGTCAGGCGGCAGAAAACATACAACCAACGTGTTTAGTAGATCAGGTAAGGCAGTACTAGGTGGGTAGACGAGTACTGTAGCTATACCACACTCGTTACAGGCCGTATCGTGCCGTTTAGGTGCTCATTTTCGTTATACACTCCTCCATCTTCAAACCATTCGGGCTTGGCACGGCTGAATGGTGCATGCACCCTCCCACACTCATTAAACGCACGGTATCTTTGCGCATGACAGATTATGACACCACGGACCAGAGGTAGGGTAAGGCCAGGTGGTCCAGTCCAAATGGGGCCAACTAGAGGAAACCATGGGGCTGTGTGGAGAAAAAAACAGGTCCATCAGCTGCAAAGAGAGAGGTTCACGCGGGCGCCCAAATTAATTCGGGAGCAAATCCAACAACGCAATAATAAACCACATGACCCGTCGTATGTGTGGGCCACTTTTAACCACCTCTCTTTTCTTCTCGACCCTCCGACTATAGTTATACTCTCCCATCCACCTTTCTCCCACTTGCACACACACACACACACACACCCCACTAACTAATCATCCCTGTGGTGCTAAGGTTTCAAAGGCAAAGTGCAAACACAGTTTCAGTATCCGTCGTCCCTAACCGTCTGAGAAATGATCAAGGTGAGTATTACGGCCGTTTGGAGGTCTTGAGGAGGTTACAGAGAGTGTGTGGTGGGTTAATGGAGGTCCACAATGTCCACAGACTGCTTTTCCAGGCTTTATCTGGGCCAAGACCAGACTGTGGCGTGAGTGGAGACCCCATGCAGTTTCCAGAGAGAATCCAGAACGGTGTGGACATCTTTTGGGCCATTTCGTTCACCCCCAAAAGTGGTCTAGCAATGATGATAAGGCGTGGGAGATGCCACCAGTGTGTTTTTTCCGTCTTTTCGGACAACTTTTGGTTCTTATCAGGGCTCTCACTTTCAGTACTGAGAGTATGGAGCAACTAAATGGAGATACACAAGAGATACAGCTTAAGGAGAGCTACGGACGGAATTTATGACCTACCACAGTCGTAAATATGAGTCTTATCTTCTTTTTCAGACATTTCTGAGGTGTTTATGATGTCTTCTTTTGTCGTGAGAAACACCCCATTACATTCCGCCTGAAATGGTACAAAAAGTCGATGCACCCATCAACACTCCACCATCTGCTCCATGGCTGCTCTTACCGTCACCTGTTACTTTTATGATGGGCTATTTTTTCTTCTTTTTTTCTTCATTTTCTTTCTGCTGTTGTCCGCTCGTGACCTACAGCCACTCGCTTCCGTATTATGGCCACTAACCCAGGGAATCCGCCGCTCTTTCAAAGGCGAAAAGACGGCCTCGTCTAGCTCCGCCAACTCGCAGGTCAGCGAGAAAAACCCGCTCCACACCAACCCCCCAAAAATGGTGATTCGAGCACTCTACGATTACGAGCCGCAGGGCCCCGGCGAGCTCTCCTTCTCCAAGGGCGACTTTTTCCACGTGATTTCCAACGAGCAGGACTCGGAGTGGTTTGAGGCCTTCAACCCGCTGGGCAACGTGCGTGGAATGGTGCCCGTGCCCTACTTTGAGATTCTCAGCAAACACGAGGGTCTCACGTCGCCCGACTCACACGAATCGCTTCTCCCCGAAGAACGAAAGGCACTACACAGATCGAGTCAGAGCAAGCATGCCCAGCATTCGCCCCAGCAGGTGCTGGCCAACGGGCTGGACGTTTCACAGTCCATGCAGAACCTCAGTTTAGGAGGCTCTGGAGGAGGAGGGGGGCATACCAGAGAGCCCTCCATGGCTGGTGCATCCGACCGGTCTTCTCAGGGCAAAAACATGCCCTCTCTGTACGGAGTTGTTCTGTACGATTTCCAGGCTGAACGGCCTGATGAGCTGCAGGCGTCCAAGGGCGATGCCATCATTGTCATTGCGCAGTCTAACCATGAGTGGTTCGTGGCCAAACCCATTGGCCGTCTTGGAGGTCCCGGTCTGATCCCCGTGTCCTTCATTCAGATCAGAGACATGGCGTCTGGTCAGGCAGTAGTGGACGTGGAGGCCGCGGTCAAGGCTGCAGGAGTGCCCAAGGTGGAGGAGTGGAAGAAGATGGCCGCAGACTACAAGGCGTCCAGTATCCCGCTGGGCAAGTTTGACGACCCCCAGCAGCATTCGCAGCAGCAGCAGCAGGCGGAACGACAGCAGCATCAGCATCAGCAGACCCAGCAGCAGCAGCAGCAGCATCAGCAGGCGCCCGACAACAACTACGCCGAGCCTGCCCCGGGACCCCACGTGGTGGCAGCGTCCGTCGAGTCGTTTGCATTTGACTCTGGCCGATACTGGTACCTGGTCAACGCAAAGCTGGAGGACGGCACCGTGCGACGGCTGTGCCGGTACTACCAGGACTTTTACGTGTTCCAGATCCATCTGCTGGGCGCGTTCCACGAGGCTGCTGGCCGAGGCAAGGGCCCCCGAGTGCTGCCCTTCATGCCAGGGCCCCTCACCTACGTCAACGACTCCATTTCCAACCAGCGGGTTGGTAACCTGAACGAGTACGTTGGCAAGCTCATGGACCTCCCCACGTATATTTCGCGGTCCGTGATCGTCCAGGAGCTGTTTGCCATCCGTCCTGGCGATGTGGCAGCCGCAGGGCCCACCGATGACCTTCCACAGCCTCTGACGCCGGAAGTCGAGTCGTTTGACGACGCCCAGGCCGAGGCGGAGGCCAAGGGAATCCGACCCATCCCTCTGGCCCAGGCCAACATGTCCTCTAGCAGCATCATCTCCCCGGCCCCCTACTCGGAGGGCACTGAGGAGTCTCGGCCCGTGAGCACCACCTCGGGTCTCATGGGTCCTCCTGCATCTACGGGACCTTCTGGAGGAGGAGCAGCAGGCGGAGGCCAAGGACATCAGCGCATGACGTCCGTGTCCACGGTAGGCCCCACGCCCGACAACCCCGCCGTCAACACGCCGCAGTCGTCGTCCAACTCGGTCAAGGTCAAGGTCTTCTACCAGGACGATCTGATCGCCATCCGGGTGCCGTCGGACATTGACTACGCCACGCTGCACGACCGGCTGTGCGAGCGATTACGGGTCGACGCGCTGAGTCTGCTGTACAAGGCAGACGATGGCAACCGGGTGGTTATCAGCAACGACGAGGATCTGGGAGGAGCCGTGTATGGCAAGAACAAGCTTGTTCTGTACGCCAGCTAGAGGGGTTATCATCTAGGGAGCGTACTTGTACTGTGTACCATCGGACTCTGGTTCTATGGTCCCTTTACAGACATTTTTTCAAACGGTCATCAAAACTGGCTGTTTGAACTTTTCGTCTCAACTGTCCGTTCGTGCCAACTGAACATCCCCCATTTGTGCGTGGCGCATCTGCGCGCCATCTGCCCGACCCGTTTGAAAACTTGTATCACCACCAGGAGGAGTGTCAGAAGACGATGTTGGGCGCTGTGTATTTTAGGCTGTAGCATATACTTAAGCTATTATGAGAGATGGGGGAGGAGACGAAGGTGGAGAGTAGGGGAAGACGTCATGTCATTGTAAGGTACCTGTAAATGGAAGGATGTAATTACTCGTATGGAACTCGTTAAAAGCACCTGATTCGTTTTATAGATTGTATTATGCACCTATACAGTCTAGATATTATGTACAGTTAGTAGGGCTCATTTCCGATGAGCCGATTGAAGGATCAATGCAACGTCCAATGACGAGTGGTCAATGCAGCGAATTCCTCCTGGTGCCGTCCATTGGAGCATCGTCGTCCATCATATAGTCTGGATCTGTTTGACCAACCACCGTGTCTGGACTGGTAAAGTCGCTGGTTCCGTAGAATGTGTATCCTGGTAGATCTGAGTCCATATCCACGTCCATATCTCCGTTATCCACGGCCTCTGAGTTGTGTCTAGTGCCTGTATTTGACCATGTTTCGTTTCCAAAGTGGCTTGGTTGGAGGGATGAGGGATGGGGGAAGGGCTGATGTTGGCCAAAGGGAGTTTGATTGGGGTTTTGACCAAATGGGTGATTTTGACCAAATGGATGGTTTTGACCAAATGGGTGATTTTGATTTGGAAATGTATTTTGATTGTGGAATTGAGGTTGACCAAAAGTATTCTGATTTTGGAGATTCTGGTTTCCAAACTGATTTTGATTCTGATTTTGGAAATGATGCTGGAGGTTCTGATGCTGGCTGTAATGGTTGTCTCCCAACCACCATCGACAGAACTTGTCCCAGACTATCCTTTGGGGTCCGCCTTGGTAAGGCACCAGAGCCTCATGTGTATAACCGTCCAGCACCTTTTGGAAATGTCTCTGGGAAATGCGAGCGAGAATATCCGGAGTAGGAGGTTCCGTAGGCAGAATTTGAAATTGCCCATTCTGTTGACCGGGGATAATGTCCACTGGATCGGGATTGTCTTCCAGGTACCGTTCAATACTAGGAATGAAGATTGTATCTTTGTTGGAAGTGTCCATAAAGTCGTGATCGTCATCTCGCCTGGGAGTTTCTTCAAATAGATCGTCTTCCAACGAGTCTTGAGTCGTAGCAGGGGTAGTACCAGTACCAGTACCAGTACCAGTATGCCTTGAGAAGGACCCGTCGTCCATTCGATCTCCGAGATTGAGACGTCCAAAGGCGTCCATTAGACGCGCTCGTTTGTGACTGGACTGCTCGTCACGTGAGCGCGTCCGCTTCAGTCGCGTTCCTAGCATTCGGATCGGTTTTCTGTCCATCTTGAAGGAGACCAACAGAGATATATATCCCGTCTTTGGTGGAGTATCGAGTGAGTTGCTGCAGGCGGATAGTGCATGATTTATGCATGAGGGGGGTGATGGATCTGGCAAAGAACGGGTTTTGTGAGGTGATTAGGGGGAACAATTCTTGATAAATTGGTTCGTATCTACCTTATAAACAGCTTAATATCCTCTCCTAGCTTATACACTCACAATGTCGTCTGTTTCAGTGGGTTGTGTAGTGTCTCATCTTGATTGACCATGCAGGCAGATTGAATGGTAAAGTTCTAGAAGGGTGTAAGAGGAGGGGGTTTTTAAACAGGTTAAGAGAGGTTGGTGTGACTAGAACTGTTGCCAGGAGTATCCCTAGCTAGCTTAGTTGTTTTGTCTCTCTTTTGTGTCCTAAATTCGTCACCTTTCCCCTCTGATCTACAGTCTCAGTATCGGTTCCTTGTAGCCGCCTTATATAGAGGTTTATGCAGGCACCGTTTGGAAGTCCGTTCGGAGATGAGATTGTTGAAAAAGCGAGTTATGGGGATGGTTACGAAGGAGGCTTTGGTTGTGATAAGGTGATAGACACATTGGCGATTCGATATCTACTTGTACAGTAAAAAGTTGAATCTACGAAGGTATCTTGATCCTACCGGTATTAAGAAGGATCATCATCTCCCAATGATGCTGATACACCAATAAGGGATACTCGAGAACCAACATGTAGACAAGGACAAATCCTTAGCCGACTAAAACCCCGAGAGACTCTTGTTCTACCAATTTTCAACCTCCACTCTCAGCCAATACTTGCACCTGGAAAGAGATATTTCTATAAGTTGGGCTTCTACTTTCGAATTGGTCGTATTCCTGCTTCATTCTAAGTATTATGAGCTCTTAGATGACCTAATGTAATGGCTTTAAAGTGTACCGTAGCCAAGATCACCTTCAGTTTTAGAGACTACCGGTACCGGTACTTGTAAAGTGTTTATTCCACCCACTGCCTACATCAACGGTACCAAGTGGTTGATTTCAGACCAGTCTCACTTCAGGCGTTTGAGGAGACGCCAAGCCATAATCCAGAAGTTACATTAATGAAACTATGGCATTAGTGAGGGGACGTGATTGTAGTCTAGACTGATGACAGAGCCTAGACCTGCCTAATAGAGACGGTGACATAAGTGACAGCAGCACCAAGAACGATGTTGCTCTTTCCTCGTGAAAAAAGTGGGTAGAACGATCTCCACAGGTAATGCTGATACCTGGTAGTGCTGATAACGTATCTCTCTAGCCTAGTCATGGGACCCACAGTACATACAATGGCGACTACGAAATTAGTGGGAAAAGTTTGAGTGCGAGTACATACTGTAGTTCTCGCTCATCTCACTCATCTCTCTCAGTCAACCTCTTTACCACCCCTCCTTCTGTTTTGATATTACTGCTTCAGTCAAGAGTCTCACATTTTCACTTATTCCTACTCTAAGGATCTTGTCAGGAATATACAACATCTCATCCTTAACTCCAAGGCTTAGATCTAACCCTATGGAGATTAAGAAAGGCGATCAACGGTTATTTTCGGGCTGGGAGCTCGTGTGGGGTCGGTGTATAAGGGCTCAGGAACGGCTAGTTGAGCGTTTTTTCAACTTTTTTTCTCCTCAAAAGCAGCTTATCTTATCCCTCATCTGCCCAACTTTGGAACGTAAACTATTTTGGAGCCTCACAGTCCAGATGACCGCAAGCTTGGGAGGTGTGTATAGTTGGTTAATGGCAAATACCTCATGTCGAGGTGGGGGTGAGACATAGAATGTGTTTTGGTAGAGGTGGAGCAAAAACAAGTGTACCAAACGGATCCAGCCGCTCTTGCGAACAAAATCCGACTTTTTCCGCTCAAAAATCTCCTCTCGTCACCGTGTTATTTCCCTCCCCTCTACCCTCCTCATCTCGTACTCACCGCATCTTGTCATGCATCCCAACAGTATAGCGTTTATCTTATCTCGGTAATAACGGCATGGTTTAGGTGGCATATAACTTTGGGTGTCAAGAAAAAAATGGCTATGCAGGTGAGAAAAAAGGCAGGAAGTGGGTGGAATAAAAAGGACATTAACAGGACCTTTTGAGCGAAATAAAGACCTACAAATCATCCCTTTACCCCAGACATCCCAAATCCGGTCTTAAACCAGCTATTTTCCCACCCGTCATCGCGCTTATCGCCCTCATAATAAACGTCCATTCTCAGGTCCCCTGCAGAAGAAAAACCCACCCTCAACTATCAAGGAGCAGATTAGAATGAACCACCCAAGGGTGAAACAGGGGTGTAGGGATTTAACATGAAGGGAAGTACGGTACTCGTACAGAAAAAGTACTGAGGAGATATTGGTCTGGAGTACAGCATTTTCAAGTAAAAACCCCAATACTACCAGTACCACTATGGCTTATTTGACCTTTACCAAAACGAGCCTAGCCATAAGTTTTAGTCAAACTATTGGTGCCATGGCCATGCTAACCGTGGTGCTATAGTTGGGTTGTGGCTTAGCCTTGACAATGTATGGAGGGGGCAAAATACGTTTTGGAGGTGAAGGCGGTTGTGGTGGATGTACACTGGCAAGTCCTTATATCTCTTCATTTAATATCTCGCACTTCCACCTCTACTTTCACATTCAAAGTCGGTTTTTTCTGCTTCATTTTCGCTCGTTTTTAAACAACCCAAACCGCAGCAACTCTATCACAAGGTTAAATGTGTCCTGCACAGCACAGCTCTCCCACATCAGCTTGAAGCGTGCGGAAGAAGAAAAAAAACAACATCTCTTCAGCATGTCCGAATTTTCCGAGTCGTTGCTCTCGCGCACAACCAAGCGAGGCATGGTCAGAATGGACGACAACGACGACGACAGCGGCTCCTCGGCCTTGCTTTCGGCACATACAACAGGTACTGAAGGAACAGAAGAGGACAAGGGCGAATCTCGCTCGACAGAAGATGACAAGAGTGTGGACAAGGTACCGACCTCGAATAGCAGCAACGATAACGAGGAAGATCCGGCCACACAGGGTCTGGATGCCACACAGCTGCCCTTACCTCTGTTGCGGCATACGCAGGAGTTTCTCACGTCTTTATTGGAGCGAAAGTACGCCACTCCGCTAAAACCGGACGAAATCTCAGACCTCTTCCACAAGTTTTACTCACGGTTCCATGAAAAGGCGACCCAGTACTGTGCTCAGGCAGCTCTAGAACGCACCAAGGATCAGCAGATGGAAACGTTCCAGGAAATGGCTGCCCGAAAGAAACAACGGGAGGCTCGAGATGTCCAGGTCCAGGTGTATGACCAGCTGGCAGAAGACCTGGTGTGCGACTCTGTGTACGACAAGCTCTTCATCATGTCGTCCACCATTTCGTCCGATAAGGCCCACAACAGCTTTTTGAGGGACCGGATCAGAGCTCTCAGTGAGGTTGGGGTGGGCATGGACAATCTGGAACTCAAGATTAGCGGAGTCACTCCAGATATTGAGGTGGAGGAGGAGCGGAAGAGGGAAGAAGATAAGATCAAAGAGGAGGACGTTGGGGAGGACGTTGAGGAAACTACAAAGACTACAAAAGACACTGTTCCTAAAGTTGAAGTGAATGGTTCAAGTGTTGACAGTGAGAAGGAAGACAAGGAAGATACGAACGATACGAACGACAAGGACGATACTAAGGACAAGGACGATAAGGACAATAGTAAGACCCCAGAGAAGGAGTCTGGAGAATCGTCTGAAAAGACCAAATCCCTGACAAACGGGAAACCCGAAAAATCCAGCAAAAAGAAACGACCCAACATTTCGGAAAGCGAGTTCAAACAAATGCTACGACCCGCCGGAGACATTCTGCTCGAAATGAACAACTCACACACGCCCCGAGAAAAGCTCGAGAAGCTGGTCCAGGCACAACAGAACATTGTCGAGACTCTGACGTCCATCGTCGCAGCCTCCACCAACGCCGACTCCATGCTTCCAGCTCTCATCTACACTCTGGTCAACGAACGTACTCCCAATCTGTGGGCCAATCTCATGTTCATCAAACGGTTCCGACGAAGTTCTGGGCTTCAGGGCGAGTCTCTTTACTGTTTGACCAACTTTGAAGCTGCCATCACCTTCCTGGAGAGTGTTCTTCCCCATGAAATCGGTATTGATCTCGATAATGTGGCTCCCAATATCGATATCAGTGCCTTGGTTCAACCCTGGCAGGTTCCTCGAAGACATTCAGTTGCTAGTGGAGGTAACACTCCTACCAGACCACCAGCTTCAGGAAGACGAACCAGTGTCATGAACACGGTGGAATACGCCCAGAGTGCAGTTTCCAACGTGGCCGATAACGGGATCCGAGTCACCCTCGGAGGAACTCTTGAAACGTCCTACAAGTTCCTCATGGGCAAGTTTTCGTCCCAGCCACAGCAGCAGACTCTCGAGGAGGTCCGAAAGGCCACCGGGCTCGAGGTCGAGCAACAGTCACAGCATTCCAGCCACTCGTCGGCCTCTTCCACTCATAGCGCCGAAAACGTGGCTGACGCAGCCGTCTCCGGACGAAACAGAGGCAACTCCACCAGCAACAGCATTCTGCGCAACCTGGGCAACCGAAAACGGTCTTCCACTGCCGGTTCCCAGAACTCATTGCAGTCCGTGGCTTCCAACGCCTCCGGACGTCTATCTGCCTCTGGAAACGTGCCCAGATCCATCTCCATGGACCATCTGGCTCCCGAGGACGATGGAGAACAGCCCACGTCTCTCTCTGGACGACTGGGCGGAGTGATTCGCAACTTCCGAAGCTCCACTCCAAACCATAGCACCCGGTCGCCCAACTCCGGCTCTCCGATCCGAGAAGCCCGAGGCACTAGCATTTCCAGCACGTCCGAGTCCGAGTTCATGCCCAAGATGATGCCGCACATTGCTCCGCCGCTGGAGAGTGTGGTCGGGGCTGCGTCTTCGTCGGAGCTGACCCTGGGCGACGTGGATGCCATGTTCCACGATTACAAGCGCCTGGTCCAGCATCTCAACGAAATCGGCGCCTTCAGAGACAAGGACACCCATTAGCATACAACGAATACATGAAGTTTGGTTAGAGTGAATAGGCGGGGGGAGAAGTACATACTGTAGTTGATGTACAGTACCAGTACATACTGGACCTACATACTGTACAGTAGTTATATATTCATTTATGTTCGATTACAATACGTAATATCTATCACTAAACACAGGGCAAGATGAATCCTTTCTATAGACTTGATTAGCCTGTAGAGCTTGCTGAAAAATACGTTCCATTCAAAGGTTACTCTTACAAGGATCATCTTTAGCTGCAACATTGAGTGACCTCTTATAACCGCCCTCTAAATGTGAAGTGAGAACTATTAAAATGTATAAGAAGATGAAAAAGGGGAAAGGGTACGAGTACTGCGAATAAATGTTCATTCATACTCAAATGTATTCAGCTACAAGTGCGCTATATTTACATATAGAGAATAGATTACTGTACTGTTTACGTGGTAGTTGATACAGTCATCCATATACACTTGTACATACTGTAACCTCGGCCACGACTTACACCCCAAGCTCTGGGTGATATTGAGGAATATATTGGCACGTTTTATAGAAAAAAATCGGCAGGGAAAAGCTGTTAGGACAAGATTGCAGTTGTCTATCAGCTAGGCCAAAATCCAGAGGTCTTTCCTACCGAACTTTTCGAGATAATCAGGTTTGTTTTCACTTAGGGGCGTAAGTCGTGGCCGCTGTTACAGTACCGGTACCTGTACTTGTACTTGTATATACGGACAACAGTCGATACAGTCACTATGATTATATAGATATGGATAACATTAGTTATATACATCAATCGAGTTCTTCGAAACGTCCGCTCTCTTGGGCCGTTCGCATGGGATGCTCAAAGTTGACTACGCCCAACTCCTTCATTCGGTTGAAGTGATGCATGAGTTTTTCGGCCTCCCGCTCCTTTTCTTCGGGAGTCATGGCGTTGATCATCTCCTGCAGTTTCTTGAGCTCCTCCAGCTCGGGAGTCATCTTCTGGCCAGTGATTGTATCGTATCCAGAAGCAGAAGAAGCTGCGTTTCCAGTGACTGGAGAAGGAGTGGCAACGCCAGTGAGGTATCCAGCAGCGTACCCCAAACCAATAGCTTCTGTGAACTTATCTTTGTCTTCTTCACAGAGCATCCATTGGGCTTCGTTCACCAGGAACTTGCAATCGTAGAACTCAGGCTCTTCAGTCACCTTGAGAAGTCTGCTGGGAACACTGTCGGTCTTTCCAATGACTTGCTTTCGGTCTTCATCGGATGGCAAGAAGACTCGGTTGAGAATCTCTCGAGCCCCTTCAGCGTCTTCCACACTGGTAACAACAGGAACCAAAGGTGCCAGTCCATACAGTAGCTGGGCTAGGGTAGTGATTTCTGGAGAAGAAGCCGACAGAGTCTGTTTGAGCTGGACCTCCAGAGCCTCCAGGTACGTCACAAAGAGCTCCTTGGACTCGACAGCCACGTCTGGACGACAACTGATGATGGGAATGCAGGGGTAGAACAACTGAGGGTTCTGGGTGGCTAGAGTGAGGACATGGGGCACAATCTGTTTGAGAACCTCGCTCGTCTCTTTCTCCTGATCTTCTCGAACGGTTCTGTAGACTGAAATGAGACATACAAAACCAGACAAGATTTCTCTCAGGTTCTTTAGAAGCAGGTCCTTATCCTGTTTATTCTGCTCCATCTGATCCTTGATATCTGTGAGTCCCAAACTCAGACCTCTAGCGAGAACAGCCACGTTGACTTCCCTGATATGTTCCGATGTGCACAGGAAGAGGATTCGACGGCATATCATCTTTCCTCGCTCATCAGAGTCAGGGTATGTGGAAGTAGCCCAGTTGACCATTTCAGGGGCTTTTTTGGCCGTTGTGATGTATTGTCGCAACAAAAAGTACCCATTGGATACCGTTGCCGCCAGATTCCAAGTACTGGCCTCGTCCAACTTGCCATCTAGAATATATGTGGCGATATCATCTGCCGCGGAAATACCACCAATATGAGTCCAGGCCTGGGCTGTAGTGAGGGACATTTTGAGAGCATCACAGAGCTCAGGGTCCTCTGGCTTCTTTTTGAAGTTTTCGTAGGCTGTTTTTGACGACATTTTTGTCACTGGGGATGGGTTAATGTGGTGTTGAGTGGAAGTATTATCGAGAGAGAGAGAGGAGGGTGTGGAAATGCGATGTCATATGTGGAGATGTGCGATCTTAGGGTTTCGTATGCATAACCGTGCATCTATGCTGCAGTACAGAAGCTTCCAAAGGTTTCGACATGTCTGGCGGATGCTCTATGGAGGGAGGGCAGGAAAGCGATCAGGAGATGATTTTAAGTGGTATGACAACACGTAGCAGCTTAATACTCTATACTGGTAGCCTCTCGCTTTTCCTCATTCACTTCATAACCTCTTCATTCTTTTTGTCAACACCCATCGCATTGTTAGACTCGATAATGTCTTAAAAAGGTGGCGAACTTGAGAGTGCGGCTAGTGTCCATTTGAGGCATTTGCCCTCGGAAAGCTGGTTTGTTGGTTTGGTTTCGGTCTATTTCTCGGCCAAAAGGTCCTACATGGTTGTACACGGCTTGCAAGTGGCTGTAACAGCTGCTTGGAGAGTCTGGCAGCGATGACCCACAACTTATCACAATTAGGGTTTTCTATCGGAAGACAATCTGAGAGGGTGGAGTGAACAAGGAGTGACAACTAATTGTGTACTTGAAGATATGAACCGGTCCAATTTGTTCATTAGGTGAGAAGAAGTTCTTTGCAGGTGATATATGTAGAAATTCTCTGGTTATTACTCATCATGTTGATGTTCTCAAGGTGATGTTCTGACAGTACCGGTAACTATACATCCACTTCCATACACTTCCATCTAAAGTACAGTAAAGGTATTGCTGTCGAAGAAGCCATAATCACTCCACTCATAACGCTACTGTAAACCAGGGCATGGGTTACGTGTACTTCCCATCGTCTAGGATCTCAGCCTACACTCTCTCCACTCACTCAGTAACATCTCCATTTATTCCACCTCTCGGTCATAATCAATCTATTGTATATTTTCCCTTCCATCTACTTCTTGCTAGAAAGAGCTCCGTAGAGCTTGCCCTCCTCAGCAATAATGTCGGCGAGGAACTCAATCTCGGTTCGTCGTCGACCCTCGTCCAGCCAGTCGGACGCCAGCTTTCGGGGCCATCCCTTGAGGGTGTTGACCTCGGCCACAGCGTCGTACAGCTTGCCCTGCTCCAGAGCAATGTTGGCTCGGGCAAGAACACTCTCGACATCGTCTCCCTTGGGCACTCCGCTCTTCTTGAACAGGAGAGAAGAGAAGATGAGGGAACCCAAATGACCGGCAACACCGGCGTTAACGGGGACCAAAGAGGACTTTCGAAGCTCGGGCTCAAGCAGCTTGAATCGGACAGTGAGCTGGGCAGGAGTCAGAACTCCCTCGGTCTGAGCAACCTCGGGGATGGAGTCCAGAGCAGCCTGCAGAAGAGGATCGTCGCCAGCAGCCCGTCGGATGGACTCGACGTAAGGGCCGAGGGCCACGGGCTCGGAGCCCTTGAGGGCACCAGTGAGCTTGGCGATGGCCAGATGCAGAGCGGCGGTTCGACCAGAGGCGTCGACGGCCTGCTCGGTCTTGAGAGCCAGGTCCTGCAGCTGGGTGAGAGAAGCCTGGAGGTCCTTGAGCTTGGAGAGTCGGCCCTCTCGCTCGGCCTCGACCCGCTCGGCAATCTCCTGGGCGTACTGCTTCTGTCGCTCGGCCTCGACGGCCTGGATCAGGTTGTTGGCGTGAGAAGAAACCAGAGACTTGGTGGCCTCAATCTCGACTCGGAGACGGTCGTGGTAGACCTTCTCGGAGTGGGCTCGAAGAGCGGCAAACTCGTTTCGCAGCTGCTGCTCGGCGGCAGACACCTTGGACGAGATTTCCTCGCCGGTGGAGGCCTTGAGTTTGGCCAGCTCGCTGTTGAGCTTGTTGATGGAGTTCTTGGCCTCCTCGGCGGCCTCAGACTTGATCTGGGCCACATTGTGTTGCAGCTGGTCCACGACGGAAGAGACCTTGGCGGAGAGCTGCTTGGCGGCACCAGCGGGAGCCACGGCAATCAGATCATTGAAGGTCTGCACAGCAGCCTTGACAGCGGGGTCCGAGTCGTGAGACAGATGGACGGCAGGCACGGTGGAGTTGTCGGACTTGGGGGCGGGAGCAGAGGCAGGGGAAGGAGCAGCGGCAGTATCCTGGGCCACGGCGGCAGCGGGGGAAGAAGAAGATGCAGACTTGGCGGAGGTAGCAGACTCGGTAGAGTCAACGGCTCGCCAGGTGGCTCCAGACTTGGGCACTCGGACGGTGGACTGGTCAACGTCATGCTTGGAAGTAGGAGTGGCAATCTTGAGTCTGCCGGATCGCAGCTGCTGCTCCTCAATGTAGTTGATGGCATGCTCGGCCACGGGAACGTACTCGACAAACAGGCTCTGGAACTGGTCGTTCTGAAGAGAGTAGTAGACTCCTCCAGCAAAGGCTCCAGCGCCCGTCAAGGTGGTCAAAAGCACAAAGTTTCGGAACTTGTGGGTCTTTTTCTTGTGCTTGGGAGCGCCCTCGAAAACAGCTCCGGGAGGCTTGCCCGAGGCGGCAGAGGCGCCATGAGCAGTTCCGACCGAAGAGCCGGGGGCAGGTTTGGCGGCCTGCTGAACCCGGGAGGCGGTGTTCAGCATGCGACGCTGCACAATTGACCGGTGCATGGCTGTAGCTCTGATCATTGTGTGTATAGTCGAGGTTTTTTTCTGTTCAATACAGACCTTCAGAGTGGTGAGGAACAGCAATAGCAAGGGTGGCTTTTGATTGGGTGCAGCTGCCCTTACCCTGTTGGGAGGTTTGTCTAGAGGGTGCCCTGGATAGTATTAAGTGTGTTTGGGTGGTGATGTGGGCGGATATTATGGGTTTTGCGGTGGTTTATTTTTTCATCGGACCAAGAAGACGGTTTTCCCGTTTCCCCCTTTTCAATTGCGGCTCTCCAACGTGTCTTACAAGTGAGTCTCGTGAGCTCTCTGAATTTTCATTTCGCCTCGACTAATAACTTTACTTTATACAAGGAATATACTGTGTCACCTGCATTGCCGAAATTCGAACGCGCAACCAGTCATTCTCTCCACCATCAAACATCGCGTACCAAGGGTAAGACTTCAACATCATGACTACGACCGCTCCTGCCCCCCAAGTGTATGGAGGAGACGAGGTGGCGACCCTGGTGATCGACACGGGATCGTCGTATACTCGAGTCGGATATGCGGGCGAAGATACCCCGAAACTGGTGGTTTCTACGGAATGTGGACTGGTGGCTGATGAAGATGTCGAAATGGAGGACGATACAAGCGATAAACCCAAGAAAACAAACAAATACAAGGTCGGCGACTCGGCCAACTTGCCTCTGCCTAATATGGAGGTTCTACATCCTCTTACGGACGGAATTGTGGCTGATTGGGAAGCTGTTCAAAACATCTGGGAGTACTCATTGAACCGACTCAATGCTGATACAAAGACACATCCATTGATGTTGACGGAACCATGCTGGAATACACAAGCCAACAAGCTCAAGGCGCTGGAAATTGCGTTTGAAAGCCTGGAAGTACCGGCATCATACCTCGTTAAAGATGCTGTAGCTTCTGCATTCGCAGCAGGCAAGGGAAACGCGTTGGTACTGGATGTGGGATCCGAAGTGGCGTCTGTGACTCCTGTTATTGATGGATTGGTGCTTTATAAGCCTGCACGAAGATCACAGTACGCTGGAGACTATCTTGATAGACAGATCAAGAAGGTTCTTGTTTCTAGAGGAATCGATCTCACTCCTCGGTTTGAAATCAAGAACAAAAAGGCTGTAGAAATGGGAGAACCTCCTGTTTTTACCAAGAAGGAACTTCCTAACGTTACTCAGTCTTTTACTGACCTACAAGTGTCGCGCATCTTGTCCGAGTTCAAGGATTCCATGTGTCAGGTCAATGATGTACCTCTGACTCCAGAAATCTCTGGAGAAGCTGCTGATCGGGTGTTTGAGTTTCCTACGGGCTACAGCACAACTTTTGGAGCAGACCGTCTATCTACTTCAGAGAGTTTATTCAAGCCCTGTGAGTACCCCTTTGACGGAGAAACAGTACCTGATACTGCTCGAGGACTCAGTGAAATGGTGGTGGATACAATCAACGCTTCTAATGTCGATGTTCGAGCTCATCTAGCTAACAACATTGTCATCACTGGAGGAGGTTCTCTGGTTCAGGGTCTCAGTGACAGAGTCAGTAAGGACGTTACTCAGGCTCTCAGTGGTCTTAAGATCCGAGTAGCCGCTGCTTCTAACCAGGAGGAGCGACGTCATGGTGCTTGGATTGGAGGTTCTGTTCTCGGCAGTCTGGGATCCTTCCACCAGCTGTGGGTTAGTAAGCAGGAGTGGCAGGAGAAGGGAGGCGATTATTTGGTGGAAAAGAAACGGTTCAAGTAAAGGACTTGGCCTTGTATAGATGGAATGTATTATTTAATTGTAAGGGGGGAATGGGCAAGGAACGGAGTACAATGAACATACGAACAGAGAAGTGGTCTAACTAGGGCCAATGACAAATAAACAGATGATCACATGAACAAATGAACTATCTGACAATCTAACAAATGAATAACGCCAACAGTTTAGGCTTCTTCTCCAGCGATATTTCCACTTTTGATCGTTATTCAACCGACTTCATCTTCAACTCCTAGTCATCTCTCTTTCTTGGTGCACCTACAGACCAGAAATGGTATCTGCAAAAGATTGACTCGGAACTTCAAAGGGTTCTTAGGTATCGGCTAGTACTTGTAAGATCAGGGACTTCTTATGTTCATGTTTTCTTGGTCAGATTATGATGCTCACGATGAGAGATGAATGTAGCGTAAATGTATATAAACCGAGTCGTCTATTAGCCGTAAGATAGCCCGGGCGCTGTCATACACTCCGTTTCAACATCAAATCGTTTTTTTAGAGACTACCTGGTACATGCTACCACCAGGAGTCTTTCCTTGATCATTGATTGGGATTGCCAGGGATAAAATGAGGTATTATTATATAAAAGGAACACTGTGGGTTTTCAAAGGCCTACCGTTGGCAATCTAGAAAGTCATAAGTGTCCTACCAGTAGACTGCCAGTACCTTATATCAGCTATTCTTCTATCACTTTTTCTCGAATTCCCTACTCCGTCTCTCTCTTTTGATGCTGATAGAAAAGAAAGCTATGGAAAATCAATTCAATTACATCAATATGTGTGTAAGTACCAGAAAGGATTGAAATAGAAGCAATGGGTAACTTTCCTTGTCTTTCTGGGAGGCACCTGTCCATGATTCCTGTTCTTCCACTATACTCGTATACCTACAGAGCGCAGGGAAATGCAAATGAACAAATGAACAAATGAACAAATGAACTAAATAACGAACAAACTAAGTGAAGGACTCCCTAGATATCTTACTACCAATGAATGAGCTGTTGGTGCTGTAGATATTTGGAGCTCTGTGGTCTACCTATCTAACAGCACTGGTGTCAGCATGTACATACCGGTACTTGTTCTTTGCTGTATGTTCTCTACAACATCTCTCTACACTACTCATGATGTACACTAATAAATATGCTAATCCTATTTGAAGCGATAATGTCAGCCACTCAGTTGAGAAACTTCCAGTTGCGTTCCTCCATTCCCTTCATGACATGCTCCACCAGCTTCTGACGTCGAGATTTGAGGTACGAGCACTTGTCCAGAAAGCTGACCTTTGCGCCAGGGATTCGGTCCCACTTGTACTCAAACAGCTCCGACAGCCCCTCCGTGTGCAACTCCAGATCCTCCTGGTTCTTGAGAAAGATTTCTCGCTCGGGCTGGGCGTCCAAGAAAAATGCAAACGCGTAAGTCCACAGCAACGTCTGTCGAGACTGTCTGAGAATCTCAAACGACGACGGCAGGAACCGCGACTCCAGCCACGTCATTTTGCCCTCCTTTTGCAGGGTTTCCATGGTCTTGGTGATGTTCTTGTACGTCTTTTGGTCCAGCTTGGCACTATCCCGATGATTGTTGTATCGTGTGTAGAAAAACATGTATCTGTCGAGCTGTTCTCGTTTAGCGTTGACGCTCTTTTCGTCCTCCTCGGCCTGGGCGGCAGAGTACATGTTGCACTGGTAGTTTGAAGAGCCATGTTTGGCCCAGTCTCCTAGACACACCCAGCAGAAATGGTTTCCACACTGGGTACAGTTGATATGGTTGCATCCTCCGTTCTTCTCGATGGGGTTGGTGCATTTGGGACAGGGCTTGGTATTGACGGACATCCAGGTCATGGTTTCAGACTCGTCTTTCAGTTTCTTGAGCCATCGAGCGGCCACCTTGCAAGGACAAGGCATATGGTCTTCATCGATATTGCAGGCGAGACAAAACTGTTGGTGACAAGCACATTCTGCAATGGGAATGATAGATTCGTCCGTGACGGAAATGTTGGCCTTTACAGCCTTTCCACAGTCTGGGGCTGGACACCATTTCATATCACTATGAGCACGAACGTATCGAGTGCAAAGAGAAGACAAGTACTTGGTTTGGAGCTTTTTATCAGCCAGCAACATGACGGCAGGCTTTGGAACAATCTCCTTGCAGTTCATAGGACAAGTGATATCAGAAGAACCATTCTCTTGAATCTTGCCACGAAGATACTGAGAGTAACAGTCCGTACAACATTCATGGCCACAAGCCAGTTTGAACGAAGCATCCTTGTCTTCGTCACAGCACAGGAAACACATGAAATCCGAGTCAGGTTTCGAAATGACAAACTCCACCGGATCGTCAGTCAACATGCCTGCATCTCGAAGCGCCTTTTCGCCCCGTTCCAGGTACTTTGTAATGACATGGTCCACTTTCCAGTCGTCCTTCCATAGCAGCAGCTCTGCTCGCCACGGTTCGAGGGCCGTCAGCTCAGAAACTCGAGCAATATCAGCCGTCTGGCCCTTGAGCAGATCTTCAGGCTCCAAGACTCGTTGACTATTGGCCGTCAACGCCGTGTGGTCGACCTGGATGGCCTCACTGTGTGGAATACTGCCAAAGTTGTCGCTGGACGGCTCCACATCGTCGTCTTCTTCCCAGTACTGCGAGTCTTCCATGTCCTGGTCTTCACTATCATAGTCAATAGAGCCATCAGAGGCGTAGGACTCTTCGTCAAACTGCGAACTCTCGTCCGTGTCGGTCATGGTGTAGTTGTAGGAGGGTGGTGTGATGCGAAGAGAGCAAAAATCTCTCGGTTTCAGGAAGTAGGGGGCTTTTTATCGTCTCTTTCAAGAGGAGAGATGCTTAGGGGCTGAGGGTTGGGACTTGCTGGATTGATAGTTTATACACACTGGCAGAGATGCATCAAGTCCCATGTGGCAAACTGACAGATATGGGAGATAGATAGTGGTGCTGGAGAAGGGAAAGGGGGCGTTTGGTTGTGTTGTACTACTTGTATTTTGCACTTCAAACACCTTCACACAATCACTACTTCTATAACCCTACTCCTTCCTTATACTCTTGCCCTACAAAGATGGATAGTCCACACCCTGACACACGGTTTAACTTACACCTGCCCCGCGTTTCCCATCCAGATGCCCGATTCATGCACATGTCTCTTCCATGCGAGTTACGCTTCACTGGAAGATAGAAAGTAATTATTAGCGATACAACTACAAGAAGACAAGAGTGCCAGGTACAAGTTCAACAAACGACCTGCTTATAGATGCTGCCTTAGATACAAACTATAGATCCCACTATCGTATGTACTATAGCTAACCCCAACCTCCTAACCCCTACCCACCTTCCCAACATATCTCTGGCTAATAGCAAGCAGCCTCAAGACTTATCTGGCTTTGGAGAAGACTAAGAAGTATCTTCGTTCGACTTCAGAATCACTAGTATCGACTACTCAAGACACGTGGGAGACCTAAGGAGACTCTCGCCTTCGGAGCTCACCCTTGGGACTCCTTATCTGAGCAGAATGGCAAGTGCAGTTGCAACAGTATGGACTCTTCTGCCTTCTGAAAGGATACACTTTGAGCTAACTTTTCGCTATCCTGAAATTATGGCGAGATGCACGCAATAAATCGGATCAGTGTTAGCCACAATCTTGAAGGGTCTTACATTCTATAGATGCCGATTCTTCTACGAATAAAAATAGTCAACCCCTTTGCCCAACACAGACCCTTTATCCGCTGCAAAATATCCTCGCAGAATATCCACACAGAATATCCGTCATATAATAACAACTCATGCCAAGAATGGCATATTACCCGCCCGTATAGACGCTCTCGCTATACATTCCCTACACATAATAACCCACGCCAAGCTATGTAGGGGCCCCAATGCAGGTACCCCAGGGTCTCTATAGGCGAAACATTTGTTAATTCTCAACTGGCATCTCTAACTAATAATACTGCTAAAGACTACGAGAGCTAGTAGCCAAGGAGGGGATATCGTGCTCTGCTTTCGGGATATGCTCATGCTCTGCGTTTGGATATGCTCATGCTCTGCTTTCGGAATATGCTGTGCCCATGCTCATGCTCAGGTGTGCCGTCTAAATCTGGCCCTTGATGTCAATCTTCATAAAGGCCTGCTGCCGACGCCCCTCGGCCACGGGATACGACTCCTTCGAGCTCAGACCCTTGGGACCCACAAACTGGGCCACGCCCACCTCCTCCAACCACTCGGTGCACGCATCCTCCGACTCAAATCCCAACCACTCGGATATCGTCTCTAAAGGAATAGTGGGTCTGAACGACCGCGTCAGTTTACAAAGAGCCAAAATGCGTTCTCGCCCCACAAAGCTATCCATCACGTAGCCACTCATCATCGGAGCCGACCGATACAGCTGGAACAGCTCTACGTAGTTTCGAGTCATCATGGCCGTCTTCACCTTGAGCGCGTGCTGAACGGGCTCGTAGTTGGCTGCCTCTTCGTCGTCCAACAGCTCAACCAAAATGTCGCCAACCTCTTGCTTGTTCTGCGTGTGCAACAGGTACAGCAGTCGATAGGCCAGAAACTCCAGACGGTTGCCGGGGAAGCCCTCTTCGTACAGCGTCTTGAGCTGTGCTTGGCACTGGTTGTACTCGCCGAGATCGCTCTTCTCGAGCGCAATACGCGCGTGGATCTCGTACACCTTCACCGTGAAGGCCGTTCGGATCCGCTGCACCGTCAGGTCCTGGCGCATCGACTTGAACTGGTCACAGATGTATGCGTAGTTCTGGTCCTGCTTCCACTTTGACATGAGCAGCTCCAGCGTGCGTTCCAGCACATCCACGGGCCGAACCGTGTCGGGGTTGGGGGCGGACGTCAGACGCAGGTACTTCTTTTCCAGAACTTGGCTTCGGCCGACAAGAGGCTGGTCGGTGGTCACTTCGGGGGCCGGCGACGAGTTGGCGTTGCCCACTACTGCCTGCTGCTCGCGCATGAACCGCATCTGTCGGTCTTTACGTGAAATGCTTCCAATGTTCTCCACATAGCCCTCTCCATGCTTGTTTGTCTTGGTCTTCTTTGGGGGCGTCGTGGAGTTGAACTGTTTCTTGTTAGTTTCAAATGCAGGTCGTTTCTTGTTGAGGTTGTTGTTGGTGTAGCCGTTATTGTTGTTGTTCACGTATCCGTTGTTAAAGCCATTGATGGGATTGCTCGTGTAGCCGTTGTTGTTGGCGGGCATGAAAATGGGGAGCACCATTTTGCTCCAGTCGATCGAGTACGCCGTGTTTGTGTTGTACGCCTCGGTGATTACTTTACGCAGCTGCGCCTCCATGATGGGCTTGTCGGGGCCACTGGGACATCGAGCAAAGCACGCGGCGGCGAACTGCTTGAGTCCCTCAGGCCACTCGGACGCTGACCCGGAGCTAGGGGGAGGAGGAGGAGGCTGCACTGGCGGACGGGCCAGCGACAAGCGCGAGTTTACGGGAGTATCTGGGTTAGTGACGTGTCTTGTGACGTGACCCGCAACATGGGTCATGTAACGGTTATACTCACACTTGTGGCTCATTTTCGAGGGCGGGAAAGAATCTGTGTTAATACTTTACCTGTTTTTTGTGTGTGTTTGAAAGTGAAAGAAAGGGTGCTTATGAGAAGGCACGTTGTTATGGTCCGTGTGTGAAATGCGTTGGGGTGTGAGGAGAAGAAGAGTTGCTGGCCTCTAAAATTATTTAATCCAAAATGATTGAAAGGGCTAGGGTTAGGGTTTGTCTGGTGATGGAAGGAACATGTGAGGAATAGGGTAGGATATGGCGTAAGGAAGGGTTAGGAAGGTGGTAAGGGGAGAGGGGACAAGGGTTGGCTTAGAATGTGTTTAGAAGTGTTCATTCAGCTTCTCTTGATGGTTAGGTACGAGTATCGGTACTCCTTGTTAAACCCCTTAAAATGACTCTCTAGTGTGGCAAAGGGCTTACTAAGAGAGAAGTTATGGAGCAAAGAAGGGCAAGTACAGTGATAAAAGATACCTTGATGGTTTCGTTGCTCTCAAATGGCTTATTGTACACTTTCAATACATCATTCGGATACTGTATGCTCTCCCTTTCACTCCATCTCCATTATTCCACAATCTAACTTTGGGTTTCTGCATCTGCAAAAGATCCACCAACAATTATCACCAAGAGTTCACGATACTTACAAACAACACTCCTTGTTAATCACACACGCCATGGCATCAGAACAAAGGAAGCTGCTGGAACAACTGATGGGAACAGAGGCTCTCGAGTCCATTCCTACCCGACAAAAGATTGATCTATATGACCCCAAGGTGTGCCATTCTTTCACCGTTGGTCTATGTCCTCATGATCTGTTTACAGGTATGCGATTTGAAAAGGCTTCGTGCAACAAATTGCATCTGGAACAGCATAGAATGGAGTACGAGCTGCTGGTGGAGCAGGGTCGAAACCTAACCCCTTTGGAAAAGGAGTACGAGCGAGAGCTGGCAAAATACGTGGTGGAATGCGATCGTCGAATCGAAGAGGGTCAACAGAAACTGGAGGCTACTCATGATGAAGTTCAGCAAATTAAAGAGCTGACGGAAAAACTCGAGGCTCTGGATGCTTCTATTGCCATGAGTGTGGAGGAAATCAAGCTGTTAGGAGAACTGGGCGAAATCTCTAGAGCATTAGCTGAACTACAACAGTTGGACTCGAAACGAACCGAGAGAAAAATCCGAGAGCGCGATTTGGCCAAGATGATGACCGTTGCTGGGTTCTCGGGCCACCAGAAACTCCAGGTGTGTCCTCCTTGTGGAGCTTACTTGTCGCGTTTAGATACTGACCGTCGTCTAGCCGACCATTTCCTCGGAAAAATGCATCTCAACTATGTCACCATTCGAAAGGAGTATGCCAGAATTAGACAGAAGCTGCGTGAGACTGGGAGGAGATGAACATAAGGTGGAGATGTGCACCCAACTAATGACGTATTTACAGTGTACTGGTATGTATGTACTCCACAGCCAAGGGAAGGTGTCCAACACTCATAGGGTGTTCATCAGGAGTTTCTTCGTCACTTTAAAGACTCGAGGCACTGAAAGTTTTTAGTTTTTACTCCTGCCGTCTGTTGAGGATCGATAGAGTCAAGACCTTCGCTTGACTGGGTCTTTGCTTGACTGAGCCTTTGCTTGACTGAGTCTGTCAGCAACGAAAGGTCTCTTTGGAGATCTGTAACGAATATAATGTATATAAATATGGATGGTTTGGTTAGATTGTGTTGTGTAGAGAGCAAAACTATGGCAAGATGAGATCGAAGAGAGATGATACAAGATGCCATTCTCGGAAGAGGGAGAACTGAGAGGAATGTACAAGAACAAGTACTGGAACCGGTTCCAGCAACAGTGTTCACCAGTGGCGATCGGAATGAAACTCCCATTCAAACAGACCATTCTCTTCACCAACTTGTTAGAGGAGTATACACATCCTTCAGAGTGTTCCATAGAGCATTGTTGAATAAGATAATACTTCTATATAACAAATACATCAAGGACTTACATATCACTTCATTGGAGGGCGTTCGGATACCCAGACTCCTATCCCAACAGAGATACTCGTCAAAGGAGTCTACACACCATGGCATCAGGATGGACTGTCATGTCCCGCTGCAAATGAGGGGTTCTCATTACAGTAGTATAGAATGACTCTCAAGTAGTCACTGTTATCTCTCACATATGTTCCTGTTAGAGGAGTTTTCACATCTGCTGAGAGCACCACGGCAGAGGACAAATGTGTCCCTCAGAATCGAAGAGTTGTTACTCAACAACAAGTAACAAAGGCTCAGGATGGTTTGAAAAGCCCAACAGATTGTAGAAACAGTTGAGCCGCTTTCTTTTTTATTTTTAGTAGTGTTCAACATCTCTCTTTTTCACATGAAGTTAGCAATTTGGCAGTATCGTAATCAAACATTGCAGAAGGGAAGATGCGATTGTTGTCAAGCGCAATTGCTTTCGGATGGCGGTTATAACTTGATAAAAATGTTGTTTAACCATTATTCATTTCTTTTGCGAACTTCTTGAATCACCTCAATTGCTTCTGCCATAATAGTACATACGGGGTACCCCCACTGGTCTGTAGGTCACCAGTTTTGGCTGCTTTCTACGTAGGTACGTTCAGCAACCGCCTAAAACAGCCACTGCGCACTGAGCTCGCTTACAATAGCTTACACGGCCAGAAATGTCTTATTTCGAGCAACCGATTCGTTGCTTCTACTGTACCAGCAGTTGGACTAAGTGTTCTAGATCCAAACGGCACGTCTACTGTAGCGTCTACTGAAGCGTCCTCTGTAACTAAGAACCAAACGGCACAGTTGGTATTTTTTGTCACCGGCTAATATTGCTTCTAGTGGATTGACGGAGCTCAACGGCAAGTATTAGAGACGGAGCGCGATGTCAATGCCAGCTCTTAGCGCGTCTATAATTGCCCTAACGGGAGTGACGTAGGGACCTACAAGATGAAGAGTTCGTTCGTCCGTCGCTTTTTCGGCTGTAATCGCATACCAGACCGAGACATTGAACAGGCCCGCCAAAAGTGTTTCAGAAGAGCCCCATATCTGTGCTGCCTTATCTTACATACCCAAAAGCTGTCTCTCTCTCTCTTACTCTACTGAGTGTGTACTTCAGTTTACCCCACAATATCACATGCATAGCACCCTGCATGTGGGGTAGGAAGAGCTTTGGTGGAGGACGGAAGTCAATGAGGAAACAGGGGAAAACAAGAGGGAGGATCTTAAAAAAGGTGGCGGTTTGACGGGGGGAAATGACGGTTTGACGGGGAAAAAAGTGGCGGTTTGACAAGGGAAAAAAAAAGGGGAAAAAAGGGAAAAAAGGGAAAAAAGGGGAAAAAAAAAAGTGACAGTGGCTGAAACAAGACCGCTTTGTGTCAGGAACCATTGTTCGGACTATCACGTTCATCTAGCGTGTTCCCCTGACCTCACGAGACGTGCCAAAGCCGCCTACCACCTAGTACCAGGTTGCATTTGTCCGTTTCAGCTCAATTGATCCGGGGACAGGCCTGTTGAGCGTTGGGAGACGGAGAGAGGAAAACAAGGTGCAAAATAATGTCTAGTTGGGGTAAAAAGACCCAAGACAAGGAGGGGTCGATACGAAGACGAACCTCAAATGTAAAAGATCCATGTGATAAACACTACCAAAGCGGATGTAGGAACGAGCCTGGGGAGGGAGGGAGTGATCTGCGACCTCAATTGCCCTTACAGCTATGATATGGAGGAGTATCAGTACAATACCAATGTCTATGTAGGTGTTTTATTATAGATGAATAGATACTGCACAGGTAGGGAGCGCATTGCACATTGCTATATTAGGGCAGTATCAGACTCGTCTGTTCTCATACTCATCATATCTCTACTGGTGGTGACGGAACGGAACGTCAAACATTGCCGTTCCTGCCTTCTACCTTCTTAAACTCAGGTCCTAAAACAAAACAGCGGGCCTGGTGGCGACGCTGGGCTTGCTAGATCAACGTAACGTCGTCCATAGCCGTATTTCCCCAGCTTTAGAGCTCCGAACGGGCGTGTCAGACGCATCTCTAGTGAATTGGTTTGTTTTTTTCTTTTTCGCCTGGGTTGTTCCTTGCCCCTACCCTGGCTTCAGATCCATCTACCCCATGGGGGAGCAGGAACCGTGCGTTGAATCGGACATTTGGTAGACTTGGTGGGGTGGAGTAAGAGGTGGTTTAGGGCGGCATTGTACTGTGTACGAAGACCCATTAATTGGTACATAGTCCGACGGCAGTTGCCCTTTCAATGTCCACTTTGGTCTGTCTACATACCTGTATATTAAAATGTAGGTGTACTCCACAATTTATGATTACTCAACAGAAAAGAGGGCCAAGATGACAGAGGAAAACAAGAGAAGTGGACGAAAACCGCACTCCAAAATACACAACGACCGCAAAAACAAGGCCGTGAACGAAGCCCCGAAGTAGGCGGGGAACGGGCTTGGCTAACGCACGCAATCCCGGACAAGACCAACAATCACAAGCCGGGGGAGGCGCTACTCTTCCAGCTCTAGTGTCCTAGTTGCTGCATGGTCAAGGTCCGTGGGTACATGTCAGAACAAAGAGAGATGGCAGAAAAGAGGCAAAATTAATGCGGGGTATTGAATCTTAAGGGGCACGGTGCGGCGGATCCTGCAGCCCGAGTTTGCGGGCGAGCGTGTTTGTTCTTGCTTTTTTCCAGATCCCGCCAATTCCGTCTTTTCTGAGCATTCTTGTCCGGTTGACAACTCCGCACGCATCTTCGCTTACTCCTCTTGTCGGCCGTGCCTGCATGCATAATCTGCTGCGTTAGTATGACAGACTAAAGTGGTGGACCCCCGCGTAACCCTATTTGGCAGTTTAGAGTGCGAAGGAGTGTGAAAATGCAGCTAGGAAGTGCGAGACAGAAACCAGCACCAGAAAAAAGACAGATAGATATATGGCGGTACAACCACGATCCAGGCACCTACAACTGAACCCCGACCTCAAGCTGAAAGCACAGTCAACCCCAACACCAACCCCAACCCTAAGCTGAAGGCACTCACACACACACACACACGCACACTGTGATTCACTATATACCATCCCCTGATCACCATGACCAACGTGGAACTGTCACAACAATCGCCAACTGCAGTGGCCAACCCGGCAAGTCCGGTGGAAGAGCCTCCCAAGAAGAAGAACAAGCGAGGCCGACCTCGTCTCCAGACTTCTTCGGCAGCACAAGCTGAGGTGAGTATCAATCTGAGAATCTGATAAGATCTCTTTTTCCATGTCCAAACGAGCAAATTTCTGTTTTCAAACGTGATATCTAGCATACGAGGTGCAACCGTTGGAGTTGTTTGACAACAATATTATTGTGTTTCCCCTCCACTACACAGTGGTGATATCTAGGGATCCGAGATATGTCCGGGTGGGGTAATTTGTGGCAAATTCGGATGTATGCAGGTTTGAAGGAATTTCGGGATTTTCGCAGAAAAAAAAATCTGGAAAAAATGTCAAGTTTAAGCGGAGATTGAATTTTCAGGCAAAAAACTTGGTGTTTTTTCTTGGCAAAAAAGCATGGATTCTTAGATCTAAGAGGACATCATGCTTTGTCTTTAAGAGAACAGTTTATTCTGGCGGAGAACCAATGTTCTTCTAGAGGAGTGCCCAAGTGGAGTATGACTCTTGTCTTGAGGACATCATGATTCTCCTGTCTTCAAGGAGAACATGGACACACTCTCTTAAGGCATACTCTCCCCTATGGTGTGTATTCTTTTTAGGGTGTATTCTTTCTTAGGAAATACTCTCTCTTAAGATACACTCTCTCTTAGAAGAGAACATATATCCTCTCTATGCTGATAACATGACTCTTCTCTTGGAAGAACTTGATTGTCTTTTCTTGACGGCATTGTTTGTTTGGTTGTTGTTTTTTTCTTCTCTTGTTCTTTTTCTAACACAGCGACGACGAGCTCAAGTTCGAGATGCTCAGAGACAGTACCGTCAGCGACGTGATAACATTGTGCACGAGCTCACGGCACGTGTGGAGGCCCTGGAAAAGGTCATTTCGTGTGTGGAGTCGTCCTTCTTCGAGTTTTACCAGCGAGGAGTCCAGGTGGCAGTCCGGGAAAGCAACGATGAGCTGATGCAGTTGTTTGCCTTTGCTGGTATTCGAATTGGAGGTTTTGTTCGAATGAGCAACAACTCCGATCCTAACCAGAAACTGACGGCAGATATGGTTCTCAAGTACAACGATTACGTCTCCAACCCCGTCAACACGTTCCAGAACCATACTATGGGCTCTTCACCAGTATCTTCTCGAACAGACGATGAATCTATGATGCCCTACACTCAGAACATCATCAAGGATCTCCCCCATGAGATTGTGGAGTGGATCAAACGGAACGAGGCTGAACAGTTGCTTGAAATGCAGCATCAGAACCACTCTCCAAACTCCGATCTCGATATGCCCACCCATTTGTCTCTTACCCCCGATTCTTCGTCCCATGATATTCCCAAACCCACCACCGATATTCTTGCTCCCTTTTCCCTGACTCCCGATGAGGTGGTCAAAAACACATTCCCCAAGTCCGATACTCCCGGTTACCCCCATGATTCCAAGTCGTATGCTTCTCTAGACTCTGCAGCCACCCCTGCCAAGGTCGGAGAAGTCATTCTCACCCAACGAAAACATCTCATGGAGTCCGGGCAGGACGTGCTCGACAACATTCACACTCTTCAGTTCCCCGTGATTCTGGACCGATTGTGTGAACGTATCTTTCGACGGGCGCTGTTTGAGGTACTTACAGCGTACATTCAGGGCAACAAGGAGAAACTGCACCGTTTCTACGCTCATGGATTCCACGAGGACTTTTCCATTCCACGAGTCATCACCTGTCTCAAACTGCCAATCTCCGTATCGGGCTCCTACTGGTCTGGAAAGGTGGATGAAGACTCAAACTTCCCCGGATACATGGGTCCTGTGGCTGTGGAAAACGAGTACCTCAAGGTCAAGGCCCAGGGCGCCAAGATCGACGAGGCCATTCTCATGGACCAGCTGACTCTCCATGGCGTCAATCTGGGCGAGCTGCCTCGGTTCCGAAACGAACATGTCGAAATGGCGCTCAAAATCGCCACCGTTCACTAACGTCGTACAAACGGCACTTTTTATATTTATTAGATCACGAGTATTGACGAGGTGTGCTTGTAGGCTGGTGAGTACTGTAGCATGAATGTAAATACACAGTTTAGCCTGTGATCATCTATAGATTGGCTACACTGTTATGTTGTAAGTGCAAGTACGGAACATAACTTACACCCCTAGCCCTAGGTGAAAATAGAACCCCGATTATCTCGAAATAATGTATGGAAAAGACGGCTGCATTTTGTTCAGTTTGCAAACAGCTTTTCCATGCCGGTTCACTTCTACAGATGACGTCAATACACTCCACATGAGTCTGTGCTTGGGGTGTAAACTGAGGTTACAGTATGATGTATGGAGACGACAGTTATTAGGACATGTTTGTATGGTAAAGCTGGATAATGAAGAAGTTAGTCGCTGAAAATTGTGCTTTCATCTATTGATAATGGACATGTTTTTGAACACCACAATGAGCCCCTCTGAACCGCACAAACGACACCGATTGTTCTAATAAGTTATCACTATTGAGTCCTCAGACTACAAGTACAAGTACAACGAGTCCATTGGTACTAAATCCATCTCCCAAACAGCAGTTCTTCAGATTTTGTACCCCCCGCTTTCTTCTTGAATACATTACCTCAAGGTATCCAGCATGGATTTGAGGTGTTGAAAAGATTGGTTGGAAAAGATATGAAAATATAAGTAAAAAACTGTTCCAATGCATTTTTAGGAGCTGTATACAATTATTATCAACTTGTTTCTTTCTTGGACTCGGTATAAGGGCTGTATTAGTTCCAGACATAACAGCTCGCCCTCTCAGCATTCAGTGCACTTAAAACACGGGAAAGAAGTCAAATAGATTAGTCAGTCAAATAGTCATGATCCCTGCAACTCAATAACTCCAATGGTGAAGTCCTCGTGTCTCTAAAATAACTACTTCACAAGTTCCTCCTCTTCTCGTTGTGGACGGCAGACCACTGACTGAGGAACTTTGCTGAACTCCATAAGAGGGCTCTGATGTTCAGAGGTACAATACAGATAAACAACTGTTATTATCAAAGTGTATTTGAAGTCATAACAGCTCTACAGATGTATTCAGTCAACTTCTGAGGTTCTACCATGTCTCCATCTGTGAATACAGTCCAACACTTAATTGCTCATTAAATGACGATACGAAGAGAATGACTTGAATGGTGTGTGGAAAGTTGTCATCTCTAGACTTGTCGAAAGCCCCTCAAGTCTTTACTTTACAGGTGTATGTTTTTGAAAGTCCTGTTTTGGTCCTGTGAGTATGATAACATGATCCATATTGGAACATATTCAACTACAAGTGGTGGGTATTATCACACTTTTGGAATCAGCATCGAAATCTGAGTCAATTCAACTACTCCTCTTCTCTGATCACCCCTTTGAAGATGTTCTCCTATCCGGTCATCCCCCACAGTCATGCCAATAATTTAATGCTTATATACAATGCCAATCCCCTAACCACGTCAGCTAGTAGCCACCTCTGGGCTCTCCACCTCGTCCACCACTGTCACGGTCTTTGCAATCAGTTCACTTTCATCAGCGTCTTCTAGAGTATTCGGCAAGAATCTGAATCCTCTTGCAAACGAATGAGCAGCAAAGATTTTCCCCTTGACCAACGCCAAAGGCATGGCTCTGTACGTTCGAGAGTCCAGACTCATGCTGAGATTGTCTCCAGTCACCCAACAGTGTCCTTTAGGGACCTGAATGAACTCATTATCAGACCGTTCAGGATCCACCAGAATGATATCTCCAGGCATACCTGTGATTCGTTTGCAAACCCGCTGGTCAGACGTGGTCGGTTTTATCGCCACAACCACATCTCCAACCTGAACGCCTCTACCTCTGCTTTTCAGCTTGTCAATGTTGACAAAGTCTCCCTTTTCATCCAGAGTCGGGATCATTGACGGTCCGTAGGTGAGAGAAGACTCGAAAATGTGCATGCGAAAGAAATGGATGGCGCAACCGGCCCGTACCGCAATCGACACGGCCGTCCGCAGCTCCACGGGAATGCGTTTGAAGATTCCAAACATTTTTTTGGTGAGGAAAGAGTGGAGTAACTTGCAGATGTATCGTGGGGGTTAGGGTAGGGGGAGGGAGGAAGGTGAAAAGGTCGGAGGTTGGTTGGGACTTTACTTGAGTTGTGCTTAGGATCATGAGAAGACAGATTGAGAGATGAAGATGATCTTGAAATGATGATCTTGAGAATAAAAAAAGACAAAACCCCCCTAAACCTCAAACGCTGAGTCATTATAATTTATTTAGAGACTCTGTAGATGCCAGGGAGATATTAGGAACCAGATTGGGGCTATCCATCAATTAGACAAACTTGTTGAGGTCCACTCCTCACATTGCCAGGGTAAGGATAAGTTGTAACTACAAGTACAAGTAGGAAGTATCTTATATTGTTGAAGTTCAATTTCCACTTGAGAATGTCATGTTCGCCGTGAAGTGCATACTGTAAGAATTACTGTAACACTTAGATATTACCACCAAGTGATGATCCCGTTGAACAATATGATCTTTTAAGAGTCTGGTGACGATTCTCACAGCTAATATAATGGAACTAATAGCTTTATGGCGTTCATGGTATACCCCACTGCTTTGATATCTCTGGTCTGTGAGCGACCTTCTTTTACCCTTAGATCGGGCTGGAAAACTCCTTTCTAGAAGTACAACACTTTATGGTGAACTTGTAGGGTACCAAAACGATCTTCATGATCTCTCTAAGATAAAACCTATGTCCCATTTACCACAGCACCTTTTTTGGCTAAGTTATGTAGGACCTCTTCTGAAGACAAAAAACAGGTGTGGGAAGGAGTCTATGAATCTACGAAGAAAAGCTGAAATGAAGTAGAAAAAAGTGATAAAAACACTTAATCGATTCATAATGTGCAAAGTTCCATCTTTGGGCGTTCCTACAGCAGATTAAGAGTATCAAGTGGATACTTACTACAAGTACCAGTATGTACTTGTAAGCCTGAGGAATAGCACCAATAACTCCTTCCGATGTGACCTTGTTGTTAATTCAGGAGTAGAGTTGTTCCCTAATTAGTACCAGGCCTTCTTCTAATGGAGGAGTACCTGTTGACTTCAGTCCGTCAGGTTTTCTAACATAATCAGTTCACAGCACTTGTAAGTATGGATTGACCGTACACCATCAAAGCCGTTAAAGTATCGTAGTTGCAAGTTCCGTTCCTTACTGCTCTGTACATTTTCTCTCTATCATTGATGTTCATGATGGGTACAACCCACTCCTTCCTCTCATTAAATGCTGATATACAATAACTATATGCCTTTCCCTTAATCCTTCAGTGCATAACTACATGCCCTTCCCTAACTCCTTCGGGCTAACTCCTTCGGTACATGTGTTTTTCCTGCTCAATCTTCTGGTGAATCAACCGAACAGCTATCTTGACTCCATCGGCCGTTCCAGTAATACTAACGGACCGTTCCAACTGACTAGGATCTTCAGAGTCAATAACCCGAATGTTGGTGCCTGATTTCTTTCGAATATCAGAAATAGACGAACCTCCCTTTCCAATAATAGCTCCAATCATATCCTTACGCACATTGATCTGCTGGGTGGTCTGTCCCGCAGCTTCTCTGGGTGCAAACTCGCGAATCTCAGGACCTCGGGTATCCTGACGAACAGGCCGATCTCCTCCCCGAGCTCTAGGACCAGTCGGAGGTTTGAAATCACGTGGTCCGTCCCTAGGTCCGTTGAAATCTCGTGGTCCATCTCTAGGTCCATCTCTGGGTCCGTCTCTGGGTCCACTAGGGCCATCTCGATGACCTCCATTGTTGTGGTATCCTGTATGACTGTTGTCTCGATGACTGTTGTCACGATGACTATTGTAACCACCTCCATGTCCATGACTGTTGTATCCGTGACTACTACTGCTTCCATTGTTACTGTATGACGCAGTAGACGCCGCAGGACCCTTGGGTACATTTCGAAGATCAATATCTGGAATCTCCACCCGTCGTCTTCGAGTGATATATGTGTTGCTGCTGATATACTTTTCGTTCTCCTTTTGTCGGACAAATGTGTCTGGATGACCGTAGACTCCAGTGACCAGTTTAGAAGTGTATGGAGCTGAAATGGCTAGGGAAGAGTCAATCTCGTACTTACCAGCCTCCATTTCGTCTCCTTCGACCTTGAGAACGTCAAATTGGATGAACAGAATCATTTTGAGGAACTCTCGAACGCCTTTGATGACTGCATTAGCATGTCCAGAAACAACAACGCTTCTATCCGTACTCTGAGGAAGAGTAGACATGCCTACACTGATATGTACTCCTGTAACGATATCAATAGGCCGAGATGCAAACATGTTTCCGTTGATGTTCACATTGATCTGAGGTATTTCAGCCAATACTTGATCTTCAAATAACAGTCGTAGTCTTCGAGTGATCATTCCAGGAGGAGCTAGAGCAGTATCCAGGTCCAAAAGAGCCTTGATACAAGTATCCAAACCAGTACACGGTCCCTGCAACAGAATCACGTTTTCTGGAGCATTCACCGTCTCCACCACCTCAATCGTCATTCCAGCGTCCTCCACCGTCTTTTTGACCGTCTTGTCTACCCGATCAGTAGCGTGTCTGCTCATCAAAAGTCTGAGCGAGATTTTCGTCTGATCCAGCACTTTATCAGACACTTTTTTGTCGCCCAGTTTGTCGCCCAGTTTATCATTCTTGTCGTTGATCTTTTCCAGTTTCTCCTCCACTTGAGCAGTTATAGTGTCAGCCTTTTCACTCTGCTCAGTCTGTTCAGGTGCTGTCTCTTCAGTCTCGTCAGTCTCTCCAGTCTTCATTGTAACATCTGCTGTATCATCTGCCGGTGGATCTGTAGTCACATCTGATGGTTCTTTCGTATCCTCCTTGGTATCATCCTTAACCGCCTCAGGTTCCTCCTTGTTATCCTCCTTGGACACTTCTGCAGCAGCTCTCTTTTTTCCACGCTTCGGTTTGGACGGTGGAACTTTGGTTTCTTCCTTCTTATCCTGCGAAGCTGGTTCCTGCTTGGACGAGTCCTGCTTGGACGATTCCTGCTTGGCATCCTCCTCAACAGGAACCATCGGCACGTCCTCCTCCTTCTTTTTGTTTCTTGCTGATCGTCGAGGTGGCATATCGTAGACTGTGTGGAATGTCTGTCGAGGATGTGATGTGAATGCACTTTGAAGTAAGTTTTGAAGTGCAGCACAAGTGCACGATGTTGGTCAAGGATACTAAGAGCCTTATTGTAGTGAAAATATATACAACTAAGAAAAGTAATGGCGGTATTTTGATCTCCCTACCCCCGTCACGTGACCTTGGCTATCTTATATTCAACTTTTATTGATCTCTCCATCTACTACTTCTCAGTACAACCTCTACATTCAGATCTAAGTTCCGTCAACATTTACTTAGAATGTTTACCAGGTATTTCTACAGAAGTTGAGATCCAAAACACAACCAATTATAACTACTTGTACAACAGCTGTAAAGATACTTCCTAGTTACAACTTATTCCTTCAGGGTCTGCTGTATACCATCATTGTGTTCATGGAGAGACATCTACTACTGTTTGACCACCTCCACTCTACAACACCTAGATATTATGTCAGACGTCAAACAGGGACTTACTGTATGTACCGTACGATACTGTACTTAGTGTAGATCTTTCACACTAAAAGTCTGCTGTTTTCATCTAACCATTGTATTACTGTACCAGCATTATACATGTACCGTACCGGTACGTATACTCCAAACATGTACTCATTACTGGCCGTGTTCTCCTGTAGCACCCCTTGTGCTTGGAACCGGCCATTTATCATTAAAATGCTCCTGCCTGATGCAAACTGCAAACTGCTTCTGCTCCTGACGCAGTCCACTCATGATACGAACTGCTTCTGATGTGGACTGCTCCTGATAATCCTGTTTTTGTCGTATCCCTCCTCTCTACAAGAAACCTCCACCGACTCTAGCCCAGAACATTCGCTCCTTGAGTCGAATACATTCTGCCCACACCTTGTTTTCCGAGGCGACTCCATCGACCTTCCAAACTCCGTCCTTGACAGACCGCAAAAAGGTCAGGTAATCGCACACGGCTCGTACTCGGACAAGACAGTAGCCACACAGAGGGTAGCCCTTGCCTGCAGACAGAGCAGACGTGTTGGGACCAGCTTCTCCAGACTCTCCAGTCTCTCCAGCAGCAGCATTAGCTGTTCGCAGGTAGTGCAGACGAGCGTAGACCAAAGAGTGGTTTCTGGACTCGCCACAGAGAGCACAGGCCGAAATGGTGGCCATGGGAGGAGGAGCAGGGTTGTTGGACGAGGTTCGAGAATCGTGTGATTGTCGGGACGACTCATGGGACGCTCTAGACTCGAGATCTCGCACGGCCTGGGCTCGGGCTTCTTCTCTGGACATGGGTGGCGTGATATGGTTTTCCTCCTCGTTTACCTTTTCGGGTTTGATGAGCTTGGCGTCTCGAGCAAAGCTGACTAAGGCACTCACAGGACGCTGTTTAGGAGGATGATCGGGAGCAACCACGTCTCTAGAGAAAGTGGCGTCTCCAGAGTTGGGGTCCTTGATGAGTTCTCCGTTGGCGTCTCTGGGAGCTCCGGCAGCTTCACTGAATCCTCCATTCAGCCACATGTCCGTCATCATGTTGACTCCATACAGCTCGTTGACTGCAGCAATAGGGTCGATGACGATAGTTCCATCCAAAATGGCCATTTGGACGGCTCGTCGGGCCAGCCAGGAAAGACCAGGAGCCAAGTCCAGTCTCAAAGTAGGCTCAAAGTCCTCGGAAATGAACTTTTTGAAAAACCGCGTATCCTTGAGTTGCAGTTGTGGGGGCTCCTTGTGGGTCTGTGGCGACATGTACGACGAGTAAATGGACGTGAGCGGCGACTGGTCGTCGTGCTTGAAGGGACCCTGGTTGGTGGGGGGAGTATGGGGTACATCTTCATTGGACGAGATGTTGGCAACGTCTGTGGAAGAGGTAGACGACGAGGTGGGGCCTGTTGCGTGGGTGGAAACGGAGTTATGGGCCGACGATTCCATGGCGGCTTCTCGTTGCCGGGCTGCTTGTCTGACTAGAGCAATAAAGTCTCTGAAGGACGCCAGATCTTGACGAAGATGAGGTCTAGACGGAGAGTTGAGTTCTGCAGCTGTAGGAACGTTGGTCATTCGTTTTCGAGAAGAAGGAGCTCGAGACAGCCGAGGTCGCGTAGCTACCGGTGGAGGACCCGAAACATTTGTAGAAGAGGCGTTATTAGACGTGGGCAACGAGTGGTGGTGTCGATGAGAGTGACTATCCAGATCACCTTCTGCTGCTGATTCAAAACCGTCATCTGATCCGTCGTTGGTAGTTCCATGAAGACTGTTTTCCCGCTGTGTTCCGTTTCCATCCTCGTCCTCATCCTCCTCGTCTTCTTCTTCACTCATTTCTCCGAGATTCTGAAGCCGATCTTCCTCCTCATCTCGCTCCTGCATTGCTTGCTTCAATGCCCCCAACTGCGCCTGTAGACTCTCCAAAAGATTATCCCGCTCCTCCAACTGCACCTTGAGCTGATCATTCCGTTTCTTGGTCTCAGCCACCTCCTTGGCAGCATCTCTTCGAGCATCAGAGACCATATTGTTGGCCTCGTCAAACAGTTCAGCAGATAACTCCTGCATTTCCTCCCGCAGGTTCGAAACCTCGGTTTTCAGCTCTTTATTCTCAACAACAGCCCGATCCTTGTCTCGCTTCTCTCGTCCAAGCTCCTCTTCAAGTTCAGACTGCGTTTCCATGGCCTGAAGAAGCCGGGTGGACAGAGAAGACACCTCCTGGGTGAGCTCCTTGATGTGGAGCGACGAGGCTGCGGAGGCCGCGGCCATCTGGGCGGGACTCGTGTGGGTATGGGTTTGCGTCTGGCTCTGGGTCTCTACACTCATGGGAGCGTCTTCGGTTTTGCTGTTTTTTTGCGCCATCTTCACAGCGTCTATAGGTGAGATTAAGTATCCAGAGTTTACTGTGTTTGGCCTGACAAACTAGAAAATTAACTTCGCGGGGGTAACTGAACGATACGTGAAGCAAGAACCTACCGGTAGTAAAAGATTCCAGTACAAGTAGACAAACTGTTCGTCAGTCAAGTCACGTGACCACTACCGTGATTTTACAGGAGTGCTGAATTCGCACTACTAGTACTTGCCCCACCTCGCTCTGGTCGTATCGGTCGCTAAATAAGCGACGTCACATGCACCATATCAGCGTCAAATCATACCATTGGAAGAAGGCCCCACAACGGAAGGCTGTCGTAAAGTAAGATAAAAGTGGGGGTTTTCGGGTTTTAAAGGGTGCAAAAGTTGATTTAATCGCTCTCTGCATACGGTGAACCACTTTCTGTTCAAATCGGACATGTTTTCGTCATTTTCTCAATGTTCTCATTTTCTTGCGCTTGCCAAAAGCACAGTGTATACAGTCGGACCTATACATACCCGCTCACAACAAAGCCATTATCCGTCATTACAAGTATGGGGTGAGACCGGAAAAATGAAAGAGAACGAAAAACACAGGAAATGTCGAAAAAAAACCACAGAGTTGAAGAGCAGGTGTCCCTTGTACTTGTACTTGTACTCAGTCTCTTTTTATTCTACTGGCACTATTATTTGTTCTTTTATGGTGTTGTATTGTTTTGTATTGTCCTGTTCTATGGCCCATCTGATAAACTCATCATGATGTATCGTATCTCCTCTCCCTAAGCAGGTACACTGTATCTTACATTACTCGGATAGTGCGGCTGTCAAGGCACAAAGAGGGAGTTTGGTCATGGGGTGTAGTCATAGCGGTCTCTTGGCTTTGGACAGCTGACTGAGCTGTTTCTCAGACCATACAACTATTGGTGTTGAGTGATTTACTTGGCGTCAGTATTATGAGCCTACAGTGAAGAGTATAACAGGAGGTGGTGTCTAAACATGATGTCTAGGAACGATATGACAAGATGCCCTTGTAGCTGTAATTGAAGCCGCTCAGGCCGCCAGATCCGTCACATCGCATCATTCTCACTCGTAATGTCTCAATTTCTTTTTAAACCGCTCATCAAAGTCAGACATGGGGAAGTGTATGGACTGCTCATGAGACCCTAGAGTATACAGCGAGCACACGTTATTATCGTTGGATGTTATGCAGGGATAAGGAGAAAGTGGGTGAATTAGAGAAGAAGCAATTCAAGTAACTGGTCTATAAGGCCCGGGTTACTGTATGATACGACTGCTCTGCCAAAGGCTTGATAGGTAAGATTGTGCTAAGGGTTGTTATAGTACAAGTATCAATGTTAGGCCATCTACAGAAATAGCAGTGCTCTAACCAAGACTCTACACACCTTTACAATCGAACCCCCACCCATATCCTTTCTTCCTGTTCGCCACCCGGATAGACTCTGCACATCTCGGATAACCGCTATCAGTGCATCCAGGGTTCCGATACGCCAACGGTTCGGGTGTTAATCGGTGGGAGGGATTATGAATATATTATGACCTGTTTCAACTGTGTGAAAATGGAGATGAGTTGATATTATGACAGTACAAGCATACAATAGAACTGTACCCGTACCCATACCCAAACATTCTATAGCAATTCCTTTCAGACCAGTACGTAGAATGTCTTTGTATGCTAATTAATTAAGTAGTTCTACCGGTATACAAAAACTTGAATAGGATGACTACCAGAAGCCCCTGCAGATACAAGTAGTGCTCCTTTAGCATCTCATCCTTTAGTTTATCGTGACTGCTTCCGCAAGTCCTCTCATGGGCTATATAAAGACTTCCCATAACCTGACACCACATAGAAGAACATCCTCTATAAGAACTAAGATACTTCACAGACTACTGTTGGAAAGGCTTCATTATGACTTCATAAACATGTGCCTTTTGATAGAATGTCCTTCTATCTATCATCTTGCTGTGAGATGTCTTCGGACATGGCTTCATTCTATATACTGCAATTTGTTTAGCTATTACTGTACAGGACAGATAAAGACTCCCTTAAAAGATCACCTTCAGAAGACTTCCTACAACATGATATCCAACATCGAGATCTCCTTCCAAAGGACCATACGATAGTTAACCTAACACTTCCTACAGAACAAATGGGTGACCAAAAGTTGATTTGGTAACTCTTAAGTGAACAATTTTCTGAGAAACTTGTCATTTTGACCTCATTGAACCCCAATATCTGGTCATTTTCTTTTATTCCATTTTTATTCCATTTTTCTTCATTTTTCCACATTTCCTCTCATTGTCAGTTTACTCCATTCAATAATAAAGTTCACTTCCAATATCTCTCTCGAACTCACCTTTTTATCTGCAAAATGATCTGGACCAGAGCTCGACCAGTACGACCGCTAACCCTTAACCACCTGCATATCCAGGGCCCCATCAAGTATGCCGACGCCCAGGGAATCCACGATAAACTGGTGCGCAAGTTTCTGGACTGCAAGAAGGACGGCAAGCCGACCCCAGACCCGGTGCTTCTGACCTTCCAGATGCAGCCCGTGTACACTCTGGGACGTCGTCAGTCCAAGGAGCAGGCCTTGTTGGAGACCCCTAACCACCGAGAAACCAAGTCCGAGACCCCCGAAGAGCCAATTGACGTTTCCAAGGCCGATATCGCACACACTCTTCGAGGAGGAGAAACCACCTTCCATGGACCTGGACAGATGGTAGCATACCCGATTTTGGATCTTTTGCAGTTTCGAAAGATCAACGATGACGGGTCAGATTCTCCTCTCACTCCAAAGTGCTATATTAGTCTGTTGGAGAGCAGTATCATCAGTGCTTTGGCTCAGTACCAGATCTTCACTACTAGAACCGAAAACACTGGAGTTTGGACCATGGACGGAGAATCAAAGGTGGCTGCCGTAGGCGTCAACATTCGACGAAACATAACCAGCCACGGAATCTGTCTCAACATCGATAACAACCTCTCTTGGTTCGATCATATTGTTCCTTGTGGTTTGGACGATAAAAAGGTGACTAACGTGCACGAGCTGTGGGGAGAAGGTCCTCCAATCAAGTACGAGGAGGCGGTCCATGATTATGCCTACTCTCTGGCTAGCTACCTGGACGTTAACTACAAGAGAGTCGAAAAGGAAGGAGTCGAGAAGGGGGTTTAATGTATATATGAATGAACGATTTGAATGAAAGAAAACACTGAAATAAAAAGAATGGTCCTTGCACTGTAGATGACCATATGTACGAGTACAAGTATACATCACTTACAAGTAACGGTACATTCTTGTTTGTTAATCAACTCCTTCAGCTTCCTCCTTGATAGCCTATGTCTACACCTACCTTAAACACTGTTCCACTCTACTCGTACCCCTTCTCCTCCCCCACACCACTCACACAAACCCTCCACTTCCAAAGCGGCGGACGCAATCATGTTCTGTCTCCAATGCGGCCGGAGTGGAGGGGAAGTGTCTGTGGTGTCAAACAGGGGGAAATGGGGGCACAATTACCAAAATTGGTTTTGTGTCACGTAACACAGAAAC
Organism: Yarrowia porcina; assembly: GCA_900519025.1. Taxonomy (NCBI): domain Eukaryota; kingdom Fungi; phylum Ascomycota; class Dipodascomycetes; order Dipodascales; genus Yarrowia; species Yarrowia porcina. The sequence continues at coordinate 645,069 of ULGT01000002.1, forward strand.
AATTGTAAGGTGACATGCCAATGGTGACAGGTTAAAAGTCTTTCATTCTTAAGAGATTGTTACTTGATATATCCATCTAAAAGCCAACAAAAATCAACTAATCATGGGGCTGGGTGAGAGGTGAGATAGGTCTACCAGTCTACTTCAGAGTCAGAGGCGGATGATAGACTACGACAACAGCCATACCTATAATGACATCGCCTTATACACTTTAGACATTCTGCTATCGGTACTGACAGCCATGGTTAGAACTACCTGGTACCGATGTCCACCAAGATAGACACTCAACTATCGAAAATGAAAGGGTAGACACCAAAAAATCTTTTGCAGTTCGCTCGAATAAATTAAAATAAATACATCTTCCCGCTCCTCCCCCTACTGAGGCAACTTTCCATACACGCTCTTCCTCTTCTCCAAGTTCAATCGACTGATTTCCATCTTCAGTTTCTCCCTTTCTTTCTGAAGTTCCTCCAACTCTCTCAGCTCGTCTTGTGTCACCTCAGTAACCGATTCAGAGTCTCTCGACACGTCTACCACTTCTCTTCTCGTCACTGGAAACTGTTCTAATCTGCTCTTGTTCAATTCAGACTGCGATTTCAGTTTCCGTTCCTTGGAATGCAAACTGTTGATTTGTTTTTCAACTCCACCAATGAGATCCTGAACCTGAGGCGCGATTTCAGCAGCCTGACGTTGTTGAGCAGCTAGAACTTCGCTCTGGGTCACTTCCTCGTACTTTCGCGTCAGTTGGAGCACTTTTTTGATTCGTTCCGTTTCGTCTGGCGTCTGGGCACGTGACCGGAGCTTTATCGACGTGTCTCTGACGATAGACACGCAGTTTTGCATACTTCCGATCGAATCGTCCAGTGTATTTGTCATGTTGTGTGGTGAGTTCATGATGAGATGCGATGTTGAAATCTAAAACGCGATGCGATATCGAACTTTAATAGGGGAGGAGAGTAACTGGTAGAAGATGTAAAGGGGATGGAAGAGGTAATTGGGAACAGTTTTCTGGCCAGATTTTATTCATAGGATGACTAAGCTTTGAGGAAGACACAGCTTGACATTTTCCATGTCAATTGGTGAATCTGATTAGTGATCAATATGTTTAGTGATCATGAAAGAGATCGTGATAGAGTGTTAAGAGAACATACATATCTGAATGACTTTGGAACTTATACACATGGCTATTGTGAAGCAGTAGATTATGGAACGTGTCGTTATTATTAATCGGGTGAGTCCTAAAACTACTGTAGCACCTGGTAGTAACTCATCTTATACAATTCTCATTACACTGATCTAAGACAAGACACGTGTTAAGGACATGAAGAACGTAGATGTCACGTTTCCAATTGCACCTTGAGAACTGAAGAGGAGGTCGTGTAATTGGTAAATCGCGTTTCAATTAATCTAAGAGCTTTATGGAACACGTTGAACTGCTTTAGAAGGACTTGTCATGAGTATACCCAGAGATCGGATGCCTCTATCTTGTCTTCTATTGCATATCCTGATCAAGATCCACTGCATACAGTACTATCACGTATGTACTGGTGCTTTACTCGTATCTTCACTCCCCCCCCTTCAATAACAAACAATAAATTACAATCTATACATTTCAGCTGGAGAGCTGTGGAGCTGGGTGTGGTTGAGGCCCCTTTTTCAGCCAGAGGCTGGGTCTTGAAGGTATAGACCCCTTCAGCAACATCTTCTAAAACAACGGCCAGTTAGTTACCTTTGAAAACTGTCCTGGGTCAGCTTGATGTACTCGGGAAAAGTGGTGACAATGAACTTGCTGGAGGGCTCCAGAACCACCTTGTTAGTCACCTTGATGACCGAGTAGGTGAAGAGCAGAGCAATGGCTGCGCTCAGAGCAATCGAGTCCTCGGTGAAGGACCACACCCAGTGGTTGCTGACGTGCGATGTGTCGAGAATGGAGTCTGCGTTTGCTCCAAAGGCTGACGAGGCCCACAGAACCACCAGAATAGCGAGGGTCAGAGAGGTGAAGGAGAGGGAGAACATTTTCGGTTTTCGTTTTTCGGGGTTTTTCCAACGAGGGGCAGAGGCCGTTTTTATCTTGTTTCCAGGCCTTGGGGAGGGGTCGCTATTCCGTATAGGTGTGAGGAGTTGAGTGTGGATAAAAAAAAACCCAGCTTTTTCTTCTTGTATCTTAATATTCGACACGCATTCGAATCAAGGGATAATTATTTGGCTTAGGTTTTTAGGGTTAGGGGGTGGTGTAAATTGAAAATGTGTAAAGTTGGCGTAGAGAGCGAGACCATAGTGGTTTAGTTAGATTGGACCAGGGTCTTTTGGAGGTTAGGTGGTTGCTTTTTTTACCGCGATTATAGAACCAAAACAGGTGATTCTAGGTCCAAATTCTCACCAGAATTCTGACGTCTACGAGTACCCCTAACCACCTCCTATTCCACACAAGGAAAAATGGACTCCCCAATCTGCCACATATCACCACGTAACTTTGAAACACACGGCTGACAGTAATTTCTCACGTCTCGTGGAAAAATTAGGGCAGACGGAGGAAGAAAGTGGGTTTTAGGAGGATGACGATCGGTCCAAAAGATGGGGAAAAAGGCGGTCAAAAAACGGTCCAAAATGGGCCGAAATTGTCAAAATCGTGTGTCTACAATTCTACCAAAACCCTGCCCCACACTTTTTTCTCGGCTCCTCAACAATGCGCTGTCCACTCCAGATCCTACACGAGGCTGTGCATACATCTGAAAGGCATAGTGATGAAAGTGGGAGACAAGAGAAAGAGCGAAGTGACAGATGGAAAGTGAGACAGGAAAAAGACGATGGAAAAAGAAGTTTTGCGATAGAAAAGCGATTTCAGGCAGCCTCATTAATTCGGTCCCATGATAGTCCACTCAGAGCTAAGATAGTCCATAACAAACAAATAGTGCTGGAATGTGTTCTAAGCCACTTTCTACAATCGACAAAACGCCGAAACGCAATCGTCCCAGTGAGGAAGTGAAAGGGCAGATAAAAGTTGGGGTGGATAGTGCTCCAAAAGAGGTGAAAATGGTACCATTCGAATCGTTCAATTTCGGTGATTAAAATGGTACACTTTTCATCGCCCCAAACCACCTTAGTCCTATTTTAACGGCACCTCTTCAGCCCAAATTCTCTCCAAAAATTAGCTCCTGTACGTCAAGGTGCTGCGCATTGAGCGGGTGCGATGCGCACAGACAAGGGGGGGTATTTATAGACATGGCGTGAGTGTGGAGATAAGTAGGGAGGAATATTATTGCTGAGTAAGCCAACACGAGTTTACAAAGAGATCTGCAAAGAGATATGCGAAGAGATACGAGGATGAGAGCATCGTAGTTTTCAATTTCAAGATTTAAGAAGAGGTTTATGAAGACGATTTACGAAGAGATTTACCGTTTTTCAATTTTCAACTTTTAAAATACCATGATATCGATGGTTCTTCAATGACAGTAACCTGATATCACTCTTCAGAATGTTCAGACAACCATAATCTTCGATGGACTTCATTATACATACTGTAGAATGACCGTGATACCAAACATCATGTCCTTACCCTCCTATTCTCCCTGACTGCTATCTTAGAATGAACTGGAGAACTGAAGCTATGATACCTGATACCATACAGACCGTATTGTGTATCATTCATGGGAGACACTTAAAAGGATGAGTCTTAAAGAACACCTTCCTCACAGGTTATGACCAGACGGAATATTGAACTAAGCCGCATTCCTCTGAAGAACTAATATTCACTACAGCCAACTCCTCACCTCATCAACAACACTCTTGCTCCCTTGTAAGAATATATCGTAATTAGGAAGTATCTTCCCTCCTCTGTAGATCTCCCACATCCAAACTCTATCTTATCAATCAGTCGATTACGCCCTCCAAGCACATCATATACTCGTTATTCATCTATAGCAACATGGTGAGGTAGTGGCAGGCACGAGGGTTTAGTCAGCCGGTGTATCACATGACAACGCTTTCAGTTTAGACACATCACGTGACAACGCTTACCCACCACTGTCCTCCTTATCTACAATCTAGTCATCAACGATCGAATGACCATGACTGAGGCAATTCCCTGGAAGCTGACCCACTCTCCAACGTTTCCCACACCTTCCTGGAGTCCTCTTCTAGCCTCCAGACTGCTCTTGACAAACTTCCAAGTATCTTCAAAGTTCTTGCTCTTGTCCTGGCACATGTAGACCTCCGAGGCAGCGTAAACGGCCGAAATAGAGGCCCGTCGAGTGTACCAATCAAAATCGGAGGATCGGTGACCGGCCTGGTGCACGATTTCGTCACTCAGAGCGCCCAGCTCACTTAGAGACTCGGCCATGTTCTGAGGCTGGACCATGAGGGCTAGGGCAGAGTCCAGATGGTCAATGATGGGAATGTTGCCCTTGAGACGCTGGACAATGAGCTCGTAGCAAGCGTCATCCAGTCGCTGGTCCTTGGTTCGGAAATCGGGAGTCTTGGGGGCAGCAGGAGGATCAACAGGAGCAGTCTCCGAGGCTACAGCCAACTTTTCTCGTTCTCGTCTCAAATGGTACACAATTAGATCCAGAGGACCCTTGGGCAGCACCAGAGGAGTTGTATCTGTGTATCCTAGCCGTCTAGAGGCCAGGGTAAGGGCCTGGTCGGAGAATCCCAGGCTAGGAACCAGATCCATGGCTGCGTCGAGCAACTTTTTGGTCTTGGGGTTGTACTCCTCTGTGGGTTTTGTGTTGATGAGGTTGATGGAGTGGTAAGCTCTGAGGGCAGAGGCCCGGGCAGGCAGAGCCACAAAACAGCTTCTCACGGATCGAAACATGTGGTGGAGTGTGCTGTTGGTATGGATAGAACGGTGGTCCGATAAATTGAAAGAAGTTTGAATTGAGTTGGAGTTTGTTAGTAAGCCGGGGGGAGAAGAAGTGTGTGTACCGTTAGTGACGTGTTTGGGGGGAAAACAAGAAGGATTTTTGGTTGAAATAGTTGTAGTTGGCCATAATTAGCCATACAGAGCACTTTCGACCGCTTTCCAGCATTATCAGCGCCTATATACTCCCTCCTCTGTTCTCTCATCATTATCAGATCTAAAGTTAGTTGGAAGAGTTGAGGTGTTACCAAAAACGGAATAATAAATCTTGATGTGTCAAAAAAAAAGTGCCAAAAGAGCGCATTTCTGTCGCATTTCATGTTTGACGTGTTTTCCACAGTTTTTCCACCAATTGAGTGCTTTAATGGAGTCCATAGTTCTCACTTCAACCTGTAAGTTTCAGATCTACAAGGTCGTGTTTGGAATGGTGCCTTTCACTTTCAAGCAGCTACGGTATCGTACCAGTAGACAAGTATGTAGTTAGTTTTCGGTACCGTAGGTGAGGTACACTTAGTAAGCGGTTCTTTATGTTTCCCACCTCTTGGTCTCTTTGACTGGTGGTATTGTTTACCCCACGTAGAGCAAGGGTTGGTCCAAGAGTGACATGAAACTATAGAACTATAGGAAGCATTTATGAAATACCAAAGTGGCACACCTAACCCTTCTGGTAAGCCCACCACCAAGATAACTCATTTATAACTCCGGTACTTGTATCAATATACCTCTTCACACTCTCTATTCCACTGTTGCTTCCCCTCTATAACTCTTCACTGTCTTCCTTTCTACAAGTCAGACACTTGGCGCATGACAGGTTCCTCCCAGTGTACATACTCCCAGCTACAAGTAACATAACTATAAGTCAGTTGGACGGACTACAGTAGACATGGTAACACTGCGACACCTAATAAAATAAGTACAAAACACACTTGTACCTGTATTACACTCGTCTCACCTGAGATCTACTTCTTGTATCTTCTGTTGACCTCTCTTTTCCTCCCTTTTCCACCCTCCCTAGACCTCCCTCAGTTGGCATCTCCACTCCTTATCCACGAGTCTAACTTAGTCTCTGCAGAACCAAACAGACGAGACAGCAAAACGTGGAGAGGCCGTCAACACGAGCTTGCAACCTATACTGATCGAGAGAACCTTTGCCTGAGAACGCTTACCAGAGAGCACGCACCCTACTATTCAGACCAAGAGGAGCCCGCACCCTACTCTTCAGACTAAAGAAGCCCTTACCCATATCTTCAGACTACAGAAGTTCACGTCTTCAGAAGCCCTCTTCAGAAGCCCTCACCCTCAGAAACCTCACGCTCTACCCTATCCCTGCCGGCATGCGCGAAAACGGCTCTCTACGATCCGCACGCTCGGTATCGTCTCTCAACTCGGTGGACAGCTCGGCCACCATTCAGCCCGCAGACCGAGAAGTGTCTCTGAATGCGCCCTCTGTCTATCCTCGTACAGCTTCAGCCACGGCTTCCACTACATCTACCAGTGCTGGAGCGAGTTCCGTGAGCGCCAGTACTTCCAGTGGCAGCATCTCCAGCATTCCCAGCAGCTCGTCTTCGTCTTCCATTGCTCCTAAACGGGTTAATGGGGTTTCCACGAATACTCCAGCTAGATCTGTTTCTCTAGTTTCAAACGCGGCTTCAAGTACTACGAACACTGCCAGCAACGGAAGTTCTTCGAACAACGCGAATAACGCGAACAACGCCTCTGCTTCATCATCTGCTTCATCATCTACTGCTCCTTCCTCATCTACTTCCACTACCCAAGCAGACCCTCCTCGGCGTCGAACAAGGAACACGTCTGCTTCTTCAGCCAGTGAGCTGGGAATCACTCCTGCACGTACCCAGTACTGCGTGGTCATTGTTTTGGCGTCCAGAAACAATACTTTTGACCGGAAATCTCTAGTCCTGCCATTCTACCCCGAAGTGCTCAAACTAGGCCGTCAGACGTCTCAGAAGACCTTGCCTGCTCCAGATAACGGGTTCTTCGACTCGAGGGTGCTGTCGCGACAACATGCGGAAATCTGGGCCGACAAACTGACCCGAAAAGTGTGGATGAAGGACGCAAAGTCGTCCAATGGAACATACATCAATGGTGAGCGTCTGAGCCAAGATGGACGAGAATCTGAACCCCATGAACTCAAGAGAAACGATCTCCTAGAGCTAGGTATCGATATTGCCAACAATGACGGCTCGGCACTTTTACATCGAAAGATTAGTGCAGTGGTGGAACGAATCAGTGTCATGTCTTTACAATCTGCAGACGCTTCCCTTACCCAGGTTAATGCCCTAGGTAACGGCAGTGGAGTCATTTCACAAAACAACTCTGGCAACAACAATAACCAGCAGCTATCTCAAAACCAGCAGACCCTAACCTCACAAGGTCAACAGACTCTGGTTGGTCCCTCCTCTAGAGTCCGTCCCAAGAAGGCTGAGGCTCTAGATGTCGCTCTATTTGGAGATGTGGATACTTCATTGGAAGATCTTGCTCTAGGCCATTCTCGAAACTCGGTCGGAGGTCTATTTATGAAATCGGGAATCTCGTCGTCGTCCAACATTGAAAATGCAGTCAAGACTCTGGCTGAACAGATTCACAGTACAAGAGTGGAAACTGCCAAGTTGGAAAGTGTGCGCAAAATGCTGTCGCAGATCCAGAGCCAGCAGAAGAAACACAAGAGTCTCAAGGACGAGCGCAACGAGCAGATGAAGGAGTACGCCAGTGTCGAGCTTCAGCAGCGGGTGCGAGAACTCGAAACCGAGGTGAAACAGGGCAAGGAAAAGATTCGAGAGTTGGAAACCGAACTCGAACGAACACGTGCCGTAGCTGTCGCTGCTGCTGGAGTCGCTGGGGGAACAGCTACCAACTCAGATAGTGAAGCCCTAACCCAACTAAAGAAAGAAGTCACCGAGACTCAGGCTGAAAACTCGCGGCTACGAGAACGAGCAGAAGTGGCCGAGCAACAGGCTGAGAACTCCACCATCCAGCTGTCACTCATTGAACAGCAGCTGGACGACTACAAGCAGCAGCTGGAACACCACAAGCAGCAGCTGGACGAGCATAGCAGTAGAGACAACAAGCCGCAGCACAAGAAGCACATGTTTGCGTCCTTCACGGTACTGGTGCTGGGCATTGGCTTTGTGGTGGCCAACAAGTTTTTCCGAGAACACATTGATCGGTGGGTCGCCGGAATCACCGGCGTGGGATCCGCAGCTGTATAGTATGAATGATGGTGGAGTGATAATGAGCACAGTAGGTGGACAGTAAGTGGATCGGTCGAGGCTCGTGTTGGATGTACATACGCTGTCTATTGTAGGATAGACGACCTAGGACTCTGGGATCAGTCGATTAATCGAGGTTGTAAGTAAGTACAATGACCGCTTTTGAAGCTATGGAGCAGCAATCAACTACTTCGCTTTGTTTTTAGTATCCATTATTACAATACATACAGTATCTTTGGGCTACTATTCAGCTGGAGGTTGGAGTCTTCAAAATAAGGACCAACAGCAGTAATAAAATACGACGAGAGGCTCGGAGAGTTGATAGTATATCACTACGGTACTTGGCTACAAATCACTTTTGGATTACCTCAGTACATACTTATTACTGCTATATTTACCACTGTATTGTGCAGGAAGGGAAAGAACTGTGGAGTATGAAGTATGAGAGTTGTATGGCTGAAAGGTGAAAGGAAAGTTGGTTGTAAAGTGGATGGTTGGAGAAGTCGCATTTGCTTTCATAGTGCCATTTTATAGTCAGTGTATGTACTGGTTCAAGTATGTTACAGTACTCACCTCTGCATGCTACCTGGTAGGGTCGGTATCACAGGTCATAAAACGCCATGGTCATTTGATACTTCCAATTAAGTCAACTGATGAAGCTTTTGAGGTTAATACCAAGAATAATTGGCTATATCTCTTTTCCCTCACTACATGATCTGTTTTTAAGTGTCTGATCAGTTCTCAGTCTTTTCTTTTATTGCCATTATGCTATGGCTCTCTAACACTGTCTTGAGGTAAGTCTATTGACACCACCATAAGATGTTGATAGAGGTCATATGAAGTCACCAGAACCTACAAAAGTTAGCCGGGCGCGTAAGAGCTGTCAATTGACCAAAAAGTCACAGTTATTGACATCTTTCTCTCCATTATCACACTCGATACTCGCTTCTTCTCATTCACTAAGAGTGTCTGGAGAACACTATCAGAAGTCTTATTGAGCCATAAGTTGTCATTCAGAGTCAGTTAAACAGTTCATCAAATTGGCCACTTCATTTACTCATTTGACCCCCACCTACTCTACAAGTACTTTCATTCCATATGTCCTCTCATCCTTTTTCATATAGTTTCCACTACAATGACAATATAATCACCAAAGCGGTGTAAGAAACATAGACTTATAGGTACCAAAATACTCCCCTTGATTCACTGATCAAAATGCACTACTCAAATTTCAGATCGGAGCATCGTTACTCTCTACCTGTTGGTAAGAGTTTTACCATAGAGGTCAGTCACTCATGTTGTCTACCCTTTAACAATAACATGAAATACACAATGGTAAATAGATCATATCTCTACTGTTAAGAAGCGTATAAAATGTACTGTATAAATGATTCCCCTTCTCTCCATCTCGTTTTTTAGCACTTTATGTCCCAAGTCGCTTCCTCATAAATACTTGAATTCCAGTTGAGCTGTACCTTTGTACCTATTTTACAGCAGCTATAATGATGTTACAAGCTAAAGAAAGCTATCAGTCGACTCCTACAGAGTGTGGCACTACTTCCAGTTTGTTATCTTATTTAATTTGTGCTTTTTTCCAACTTTTCTCAAAACCCCACTTTTCCCTTACACTCACCCATGATTTTGTTAGCGTTTTGGCCCAAATATACATCCTGACTAAGCAGACTTTTTCTCAAAAGTAGGCACACCATCTCATAAATAGTATAGTTCTACTCTCCTGAGCTCCCCCATCACAAATCAACTCTTCTTTTGTTGATTTTACCACTCCTTCATCGTTTTTTACTCACTTCAATACTCTTAAATTCAAGTTCACCCTTGATTTGGACTTTTTGAGAAATTTATTTTTTTTCTCAGATTTCAGAAAATCTCAAAACCAACCCTTTTCTAAAAGAGCCAAAAAGACGCCTACAGCAGCACAACACAGGACTAGAGAGGGAAATAGACGAGATGGAGGGGAAATAGTGACATAAATGTGTTCCCCTAGGCCGTGGGATCATTTTTAACTTATCGGTTTGTATTTTCGACCATTTTTACGTCCTACAGACTCCTTCTTATGCCTTCTGCCTCTATAAAAAACAACCTTTTTTGACGATTTTCCCTGAACTGTTGCCCAGGATTTGGTCATGTCAGGAGCCCAACTAAAGGCTAAGTAAATAAAGGAATCCAGACCATAGAGATACCCTCCAACAGCTTCCAAGACAACATAATAAGAAGATTTTAATAAGCTAAACTACTAAAGCATCCTTTCTTAATCTAATGGTACCGTTTACATTACCCTCAGACTACTGGAACCCTTAAAACGAACCCCCAGCGGAATATTTCTTTAACTATTTCCCAAGTAAAGTAAGGTAAGGCAGCATCCAGTGTAGATATGAGTGGTATAAATGAATTGAATATTATGAGAAAGATAAGAAGTCAGAGATAGAAGTCGATGAAGCAGAAAAGTGAGGTGTATAGACTCTACCATCGTAGCAGTTGTCATAGACGCTTGATACATTCAATTGGCATTCACTGTTTTGTTATCTAAGAGCTCTGAATGTCAAGACTTATACCTTCAATCGACCATACCATTTTATAGTCAGAAGAGCCATTATAGGGATGTCTCTGGGATGTGATACAGCCCATCTTGAAGTAGTAGGTCATAACCTGTATCTATAGAAGCATAGATTTGGATGATCCATTCGAGAACTCATACAGGGCTTCAACCAACTCCATTACTCTCAGTGGTTTAGGCAGTCATACTGGCACTCTGGAAGACAGTCTACGATGAATATGGGGACATTGTACAGAAATTGAGAGCTTTGAATGTGAAAACTATGGCCTTTAGGAACATACCGTACTCCTTCTATACAACTCATACTGTATCACTCATGTTGTAAGAATGACGTATATAGAGTACAAGTGCCCCCAAGAATAGTCAACATACGAATGACATGTTACAATGGATACGTTCTTCCAGGGGTTCGATATCAGCAGTGTGAAAGTATCCTTCAGTTGTATGAAGACTTCCTTTACCTTTGGGTGTCAAGTCATAGCTTCAGTCATAGTCAATGTCATCTCACGACATTATCCATCACTCTCGACAAGCTGAAGTAACCTTATAAACACCAGCGTCACAGACCCTATGGGGACACGAAAACGGAGCCAAGAAAACTCGCTAAGTCTGACATTTAGTGAAAAACTGTCATTTGGGGCTTCCGGTATGTAGAGATGATTGGCCACTTTTTTATGGGTCCACTTTTCTTATGGGTTCTTCCTCCCATGGTGTAAGAATGTAATAAATATGTAGTGAAGTACGGTACGGTACGGTACGGTACGGTACTAGGTAACTCTTCTAGATGGCACTAGTAGGCATCCTAGTTGGCTCTAGATGGCTCTAGGTGGCTCCAGGTGGCTTTAGTCATCTCCAGATGCACTAGTTGACTGCTCCAGTTGCTCTAGTTAGCTACCTGGTTTGCTGCCTAGAATGTACCATGTACCCTGTCTCGTTAGCTGCCTAGTTGTCTAGTCAGCAGCTGTTGCTCCACCTACGCTTTGACCTCCTCAACAGGCATCATAACCTGCTCGGCTTCTGGAGCTCCTGATACCGCAGCCAAGTTCCTATGAAGACGGTAAGCTGCCGATTTGATAGCACTCAGCTTTGCTTCTATCGACATGAGAATGGGGTCCTTTGTATCCACAACCACCCGTTCCACTTCGCTCACCTGTTCTCCATTGTATGTAATCTTTGGAGCTGTATTTGACGCCACTGGAGCTCGTTTGAACAGGTTGGTGAGAGCAGTCAAGTTTGCAGAGGAAGACGAAGGCGAGGGCATTTGAGACGGAGTTCCTGCTCGACTAACACCTCGATCAACCACATGCACGTCCACCACAATGGCACATTTGGCAATGTAAAACTCGACAATGAGCTCTGGAGGCAGGTTAGGGCTGAAACAGTCTGCTGGAGGAGTATTGGGGAAAAGCCAGGGCGTGGAATGTGGAGTTCCAGATAAAGAGACGGGGATGGATTGGCTGGAGTGGGAAATGTTAGGGTTAGGGGTGGCACATCTCGACGTAGTATTACTAGGAATACCTCCTGCTGGTTCAGAGGGCTTTTCCAATAACACCACTGGTGAGTTGATTGAAGCTACCGCCTCGTTGATATGCTTAATAAGCGATTGGGCCGCCAGATTGAGGTATTCCGGGTCTCTACTTTCCAACAGCGCATCACATTGGTCCAATGCTAGACTGACATGGTTGATACAACTGTCGAGTTGACTAAGCTGGTATCCGTCTGTTTTCGGGTTGATTCTGACCGTGAACGATTTTTTGAGCGAATGCAACTTGAGCTGAATGTCTGTAGCGGTGATAGCTGCTCCATCTCGACATACTACTCCCTTGAGTGTTTCCGAGGCATGAGAAGACACTGGTAGTTTGAAAGGAGGTAAAGGGGAGTCTTCAGGGGTCGTCAATGACAGTAAACATTGTTTCAGACCGTTGGAAATGGTTTCGGGAACGAGGGTTTGGAGATCGTCCAGGTACCAAGATAGGTGGGCCATGTTGGGGTGGAGAGGTGTAAGATACAACTTGTTCCTTACCCTGTGAGATGGGGAGGTGCATGGTGAACTTAAGATTGGGGAGGTGATAATGGGAAATGGGAAAGCTGATGAAGTGATTTTGGGGGGAATTGATTAACTAGAACTATAGCGCTTGTGTTCCTTGTTATTTTGGTTTTTTCAGATTGAAAATTGACTGCGAAATGAGGTGTTTAGGGGGGTATAACTAATGGTACGTGTGCTGTAGATCTAGTTGATGTTAGTTGGGATATTAGTGGGATAATATAGAGGTCTCTTGTTGACCATTACTGGGGTATTGGATCAGAATTTAGTCGAAAAAAAAGTACTGCTAGAATCAGATAGTCGCCCTCAATCGATCTACTACCTCAAACCTCTCTGAACCCTCCACCTACAAGACTCATCACTACTCGCATCAGGCACCGTACCATATCTTGCTCAACTTTATCTCAACATCAGTCCACCAACTTAATCACTTCTACTCCACTCAACATGATCAGAACAGTGCCCAAAACAACACTTTTGGCGCCAATTCAACGCCGAACCCTTCTCAATGGCAATTACCCTAAAGCATACCCTGAACACGTGCCTCTCACGTGTCTAGGAAGAGCAGTTTTAGCCGTAGGAAGCGGATTCGGTACATTTTTCGACTCAAGAAGAGGAGATCTGGTAGCTACCCTTGGAGAAGCCACTGCTCAACCCTACTTCATTTACAGACTAAGAGAACAAATGCTCAAGGACCCTACCGGTCGTCGTCTTCTCAGAGAACAGCCTCGAATGACTAGTAAGAGTCTGGATCTGGATAAACTGAGAAAAATGAAGGAAGGAAGCATTGGAAGAACATACGTTGATTGGCTGGATAAAGAGGGAGTTTCCCCAGATACTAGAGCTCAGGTGCGGTACATTGACGACCCGGAATGTGCTTACGTAATGCAACGGTACCGGGAGTCCCATGACTTTTACCATGCTCTTACGGGTCTACCTATCATCATGGAAGGAGAGCTGGCTCTCAAGGCGTTTGAATGGGCTAATACAGGCCTTCCTATGAGCGGTTTGGGCATGGTTTTGACTCCTCTCAAGTTCAAATCCAAGCAGAAACAACGGTACTTTGACGTTTATCTTCCCTGGGCTCTTTATAACGGCTTTAGATCCAAGCCGGTGATTAATGTATACTGGGAAGAAGTTCTTGAAAAGGACGCTGAAGAGCTGAGAAAGGAGCTTGGAATCGAGCAACCCCCGGATCTCCGAAAGATGAAGAAGGATATGGCCAAGAAGAAGTAATTGACGATTGACTGTCTTTGGTCTCTCAAAGTGAATAAGTTATAACCATAATGATTAGTAGAGAGTATAACCATGAGAGGAGTATAAGGTAGGAGCAGGAAGGAAAATCAAGGTCAGTACTTGTATGACATTCCATACTCATGGTGCTATCATTGTATGCTTTATTCATTCCAAATATCCATTACAGCTACTTATACCAATGTATACATATATATGGTCACCTGGGTCATGATATCGTACTAAGTCGTAGGAAATAATATGATTGAGAGACTATTGTTAATACTTGTATGGTACTAGTAGTATTAGTACAACATGTCCAAGCACATCTCAACTGACTTGGAGATGGGTAAAGAAAGACACTGAATATATGTCGCTCATTTCTGATCTGAAAGCTGATTAAGGAGCACCGTTAGATTCAGCAGAGCGAGGGGAGTAGAATGGTGGACTTTGTATGGCTGTAGGTGCTTAACTGGGTATAATAGAAGGGTGTATGGCTTAACAATTCTACTGGACCATGACTACAGGAATGAGTGATAGGAAGCTACTACTTGTACTTGTAACGTTGGATTCAGGACTCCTTGATGAATACAAAATACAACTTTTGATTCATATGGCTGTATAGGAATTGGAATGCGTTGGAGTTGTTGAAGTACCATATTTGTATATGAGGACATAGAAAGAGTGGGTCTATAAACGAGATATCGCATCTCAAAGGACACCATTCGAATCAGCAGAACGAGACGGATTGAATTGTGAAGTAATTATTCAATTTGGAGGAGAATTGAGTGAGTTGTATTGACCCCTGGTATATCTCTACTTGTAGCAGTTGTGGATTGTAGGGTGTACCGTACATACCAGTATCAGAAGATGTCCAAATACTTATACAAGTCACAATGTTTGACAATCTTGTTATGATATCTGTATTAGTACAAGTGACATGTTTCTACTGACTTCTATGGCGTCTGAGTGTGAGTATTCATGACGAACATGTTACCCTTCGTTGTATGAAGGCTATCAGATAGGCGGGGAGAACAACATCTCAAGATTTTGTGCGGTAACATGACAAAATAACTTCAAATTCAGCTTATAGCAATGTCTGGCTACAATATGGTACCTTTGTAATATCTGTACGAGCTCGGGAGCACCCTCAGCTCGACTTCTTCATGAAGTTCAAGTAGAGCCTAAGTAAGGATACTGTGGGAGAGATGCTAGGTCGATGAACTGATGAAGCAAGATGATTGGATGTAAGTGGAAGACGGTTACCTGACAATTTTCAATTGACAGCATCATTTTACTGGTTCAAAGTTGCACCATTCCTCACAGTTGTATACCTGGTACTGGTACATCAGTCTTGTATGAGAGGAAAGTTCTAAAGCAGTAGGAAGATGTTGGGGAAGGAATACCAGTATGGGGAGGAATAGTATAGCACACAATAATGAAGTTGTGAAGAGATATTCTACAAGTTCAAAAGATGGATTTTTTGAAAATCGAGTTGGTAGCTCATAATCTGTAAAACAATTCTCCACTCACTTATTGCTCACTCATTAACACCCTTCCCCATCGATAGCCCTGTCCCTGTTCTTTGTTGAGACATAGACTCAATCTCCGGCTCGGTAGCTTGTTCCATACATTTGGGATGACGTAGTGGAGTGGAGTGGGAGGTGATGATGTGGGATAAATAAAGCAGAAACTTGATTAATCGAGTCAGAAAACGATGAAGAACAATATTGGGTACTTTTTGACCCTCTTCCTGTCTCGCGAACGCCTTTCTTAGGTCTTCTTCCCACCAGCTTAGTAAAGTCGATAACAACCTTAATGCACACCTCTCGTCCACGTCACTTCACCACCTAATTACCGTACATACTCTTGACATCACACATCACCACCCTTCCATCTACCTCTACCACCATCTTTTGCAAACCGAAAACAGAGCCTACAAAAAAAGCACTCGGATACGACAACCTACAGACGCTTGCAAATATGGACATGGCTGTACAACAGCTCACGGAGCTGCCCCCCGTGACAATGACGTTTATTGGAGGAGTCTTCACTCTGGGTCTGCTCCAGTTTCTGGGCTTTGCGTCGGAAATCCACTACATTTTCTTGTGGAAGGGCATTGTGCAACGCCACGAGTACTGGCGCTTTGTCACGCCCTTTTTCTATTTTGGAAAGCTCAACATTGATCTTGCTCTGAGAGCGTACTTTCTGTCGCGCCACCCGAGAATGCTCGAGGAGGGCTGTTACAGACACAATGTGGCCGAGTATGCGTGGATCATGCTCTTTGCCGCCGCCAACCTGCTTCTTATAGCAGTCGCATTCCCCAAGATTTCCCCTCCGTTCTTGGGCTCGTCTCTTCTGTCAGCCATCACGTACCTGTGGGCTCGACGAAACGAGGGTGTTCGAGTTTCCCTACTCGGAGTCTTCACCTTCACAGCACCCTACTTGCCATGGGTGACTCTGGCCATGTCATACATTGCCAACGATGAGGGTCCGGGACGAGACCACCGAGGTCGACCCATCAAGGTGTCCCATCACGATGATATGCCTCAAGAGCCTGGTCTGAGCGGTAGAGATAAAACTCTCATCTTTGAGCTCATCGGCATGTTCATCGGCCACGTCATCTTCTTCCTGGAAGACGTGTACCCAAAGTTTTCCAGCGGATCTAGACCGTTGGCTCCCCCATGGGTCTACGTCCAGAGATGGCTGGATAACAGCCGAGAACGGACCGAAGAGGTCTACGTGGACGAGCACAACACTGACTATGCTGCTGCTCCTGCACCTACACAGAGGCTACCGACTCCTACACCTACACAGCGACTGGCCGACTCGGGGACGCACCAGGCAACTCCCCAAGAGGGCACCAGCACCTCAGCCCAACCGACACATAGAGAGGGCCTTGTTCATCGACTTGGAGACGAGTTGTAAACTGCGTCTCTCCCCGGCTCCGGCCTAGCAAAAGCAAAAAGCCCAATGGCCATCTATTTATATGTAAAGCACTTCATCCATTCTCTAAGGACTGAGAGTACCAGTACTGAGATGAACGTAGAATATGTACCGGAACGGTAGGGGAAGGGAATGAGCGGCCTACAGCTATGATATCGCCTCGTGCGTTTTTTATTCTATTTTTTGTGTTTTTCCCGAATTTTAGAAGTTTTGTTTTGCCCTTGGACCTCCTCATAACTTACAGCAGCACAACAGAATACAACTACATACCGAAAGTTGGAGAGTAGTTGAAGTAAAACAAACCAGTGCATTGTGTTTTCTGGAGTTTTAGGAGTATTTTCGTATATTTGTTTTTACATTATGAACCATTTTGTCATATTAGATGGTCACTATTTGGTCCTTCAAAGTGTTAACTAAATGGCAACTAAACGGTTCATATCATGGCCTCTACAGTAGAACATACCAAAGGTTTCAGGTGGATGTAACTATACAGAAACAGTAAACCTGTTTAGCTCTATTTGATAGCTACAATTTTGTGTTTCTATGAAGAATGGAGCACTCAAAGATGTCCTTAGCAGAAGTTATCTCAACTAATGTTCCAACAATCATCTTAATGAGACTTTCACACCTCCATAATACCTCCAAAATACCTCAAAATAGTACCATTCGGACAAGAGCATCAAGGCAAGTCTAAATGGTACAGTTTCTAGTGTTATTGGTGGTTATTTTACTTACTTATATTGCTTGAGTTTCTACTCATAACCTGTGATAAACGACGAGTTAACTTTCATTTTCCACCATCTCCTCCCATCAACATCAACACCACTCACAGAACCCGCTTTTTTTCCACAGTAAACTGCGCAGGTCTATATAGTGGTGGACAGGAAAGACGGGTGGAAACTCTGCGATCGCATGACTAATAAAAAACCACCGAAACAGACCAGGCCCGGGAAATGCAAGGCCCACATTGCCACGGGAGTATGCTGATTCCGACAGGCAAGTACCGAAGGTGCTTGCTTACTAAGTAGATACACAATCACAAGTACCGTAGGTGCTTGTAGTTGTAGATACCATTTTATAGAAGTTCTGTTGTCTTCCATGTTTCATCGAAGGCTCAAGATTACAGCATCAACAAGATCCGATCCAACTGTCAAACCTCGGTTAAAACATGCAATAATGCCCCCACCACCCTCATACCTACACCAATCGATTCCCCTCACTTTGCTGATTTCAATGGTACCCTTCTTTTCCTTGTACCGTTAATATTCGACTCAACAGATGCTTCCATAGAAATTCCATTGAAATTCCATTGAAATTCTAGACCTCTTCCATCAACCTAAATATGCATCGCTTATGAATCACTTGGTAAAAAGGAGCAGATGTAATGACTCAAATATCGACCTTTTGATTGGCCATTTCTGGTTGGTCACGTGACACTGTCACACGACTGTCTCTATTACTAATCATTGCCACCTGTCGCCGTGGCCCTTACCCTATTCCCCGCATCGAGGAGGTTTCGGCTATGGATAGGAAGAACATAGGAAGCCATTATAAGGGGATTTTTGACCCCGAAAAACATGTCACGTGATCCCAAATGCCACGTGATATTATTCCGGGTACTTCTACCCCTTTTCACGTGACCGATCTCGTTATATAGGCCCCTTCTCTCCCTAATAGAATGCAAGGCCGAAGTATGTTCGTATAGAGTTATTCAGTCTTCACTCGATCCAACTCTTCTCTCTACCATCATGTTACGACTTTCAAAACACGTGAAACCGCCGATTTCCTCCTCTCTCCGCCGCTACGCCTCGTTGGCCGTTGGAGACCAGGTCCATGGCTTCAATGTCGTTCGAACCAAGGAAATCAAGGAGTTTGATCTGCAGGCTACTCTTTTAGAACACTCTACTGGCGCTCAGCATCTCCATATTGCTCGAGAAGACTCCAATAATGTCTTTTCTATCGGCTTTAAAACCAACCCGCCCGATCGGACCGGAGTCCCACATATTTTGGAGCATACTACTCTCTGTGGGTCTGAAAAGTATCAGGTTCGAGACCCCTTTTTCAAGATGTTGAACCGATCTTTGGCCAACTTTATGAACGCCATGACGGCCCAAGATTACACCTTTTATCCGTTTGCCACCACCAATGCCACGGATATGAAGAATCTGCGAGACGTGTACCTTGATGCTACTCTGAAACCTCTTTTACGAGAACTGGACTTTTCTCAGGAAGGTTGGAGACTGGAAAACGAAGATTCCAAGGATAAGAAGAGTCCCATTATTCTCAAGGGAGTGGTGTTCAACGAAATGAAGGGCCAGATGTCGAATGCCGCTTACGCTTTTTACATTCGGTACCTGGAGAAGATTTATCCTAGTTTGAACAATTCTGGAGGAGACCCCTTGGTGATTCCTGAGCTGACTTATGAAGGGTTGAAACAGTTCCATGCGGATCATTACAATCCCAGTAATGCCCGAACGTTTTCGTACGGTGATATCTCTGTTTCTGATCATTTGGAGGCTCTCGACGCCAAGTTTAAGGACTGTAAAGTGTCGAAACCGTCTGGAAACAATGAACGACTTCCCTTGGACTTTTCAAAGGCTGAAGATCATACCCGAATTGTCGAGGAGGGTCCCATTGACACGCTGTTGGACTCGTCCAAACAACATAAAATGTCAATGTCTTGGTTGATGGGTTCTCCAAAGGACATTTATGACTCCTTTTGCGTCAAAATCATCTCTTCTCTGTTGATTGACGGTCATTCTTCTCCGTTCCACGAGCAGTTGATTGATAGTGGTTTGGGTTCCTCTTACTCGCCCAATACTGGTCTGGATTCAGCTCCTGGAGCCAACATTTTCTCTGTTGGTCTTCAGGGTATTACTGAGAGTGATCTTGACAAGGTAAGAGAGACGATTCTAAAGACGATTGAAACTGCTGTTGAAAAGGGGTTTTCCAGGGATCGAATCGACGGTCTATTGCACCAGACTGAACTGGCTAGAAAGGACCAGAATGCAAAGTTTGGTATGGCTTTGATGAACGGAGTTCTGCCTGGATGGTTCAACCAAGTGGATCCCCTGGAAGCTCTGGAGTGGAATTCTGTGTTGGAACGGTTCAACAAGGATATGGAGAAGGATCCTCAGATGCTGCAAAAGATTATGGACAAGTACTTGCTCAAAAACAAACACTTTTACTTCCAGATGAACCCTAGCCCTGATTATGAGAAGAATGTCCAGATCAAGGAAGGGGAGATCTTGAAGGAAAAGCTGGCCAAGTTGACAGACGCCGATAAAGACAAGATTTACGAAACCGGAATCAATCTCGAGAAAATGCAGGAAGAGCCGGAAAACTTGGACTGTCTGCCCACTTTGAACGTGTCTGATATTCCTCGGTCCAAGACTCGAGTGGCTCTAGAACATACAAAGAACCCTTACCCTGTGCAATGGCGTCTTGCTCCCACCAATGGTCTTACTTATTTCCATTCCATTTCTTCTCTTGAAGGACTTCCCCATGAATACTACCCCTTTTTGCCTCTGTTCACTTCCTCGTTGACCTTCCTAGGCACCAAAAACAAGACTATGGGTCAACTTGAAGATGAAATCAAACTCAAGACTGGTGGACTCGACTTTTCCGTCTCCTGCTCCTCTTCTCCTCTTTCTCTCCCCTCTTCTCAACTCAACTTTGCCATGGACGGAGTCGCTCTAGATAAGAACGTGGAGTCCATGTTTGGACTGTTTGAGGAACTTCTGCGAAACACCGACTTTACCAACGTGGAGAAACTCAAGACAATGATCGCCGCTTCTACTGCCAACCTCTCCAACGCCCTGGCTCAGTCTGGACACTCGTTTGCCATGCTAAGGGCAGCCTCTGATATCTCGCCTGTCAAGAAGATTGACGATATTCTAGGTGGAGTGGCGCAGGTTCGATTCTTGTCTGAGTTGGCTGCAAAGTCCGAGAAGGAACTGGTTGAACAGGTGATTCCCAAACTGCAGGAAATTGCCCGGTTTGCTCTCACTCGATCCATGAGATTTGCCGTCACTTGTGGACGAGATATGCAGTCCAAGAATGATCAATTGGTTAGACAGTTTGCAGACTCGTTCAAGACGACCGAATCGCCCTTCAAGACCTCTTCTTTGTCGATTCCCATGACTAAACCCACCAATACTCTGTTCAAACTGCCCTTCCAGGTCAACTACGCAGGTATCGCTATTCCTGGAGTTCCCTACACTCATGCTGATGGAGCTCCTCTACAGGTTCTGGCCAACATGCTGACTCACAAACATCTCCATCGAGAGATTAGAGAAAAGGGAGGAGCTTATGGAGGTGGTGCTTCTTATAACCCTACTGATGGTTTCTTCTCTTACTACTCTTATAGAGACCCTAACCTCGAGAGAACTCTCCAGACATGCCAGGAAGCCGGAGAATGGTCTGTCAAGAAGAACTGGACCGCTACTGATCTTCAGGAGGCCAAATTGTCGCTTTTCCAGCGAATCGATGCTCCTATTTCCATTAAATCTGAAGGAATGGCTCTCTATGCTAATGGACTCACTTACGAACAGAGAGAAAAGAGAAGACAGCAGCTGTTAGACGTTGGAGTGGACGATGTCAAGCGGGTGGCTGAGGAGTACCTGGTCGAACCAAAGGAATACTCTGTTGCTGCCCTAGGTCCTGGTTATGAGACTATGGATAAGAACAAGTGGACAGTGTTGGAGTAAGCGCAAGGCCATGCGAAGCGGCCGAGTCATGTGACCTGTGTCATGTGACCTGTAAATAATGTGACGCACGTGATTATGTGGATCACGTGACTGAGACGAACTGAATTGATGAGATATGATGTTGCATGTTTGGGTGTAGTCTTACGGTAGAGGACAATGTTGGAGTGTATAGGACTGGTGGTCATGTGATTGTGACTAGTGTGCACGTGACTGAAGAGTCGTTCACGTGACTGGACGGAACTGGTGAGTGATCGCTTAGCTATCGGTAGCAATTTCTTCTGAAGAGGTATCTAGATGATCTGTCTACCGGCGCCTGGTAGTTGTAGAGAGATACTCCAAACACTCGAAGACTTAAATTGCAACTTCTCATGGCAATATAAGCTGTATTTGAGAAAGACCAATTAGAATTACAATTTTCGTGATATGAGTTCTGTTCAAGTATCTTTCCCTATGACAGTCTTCTTTTGATAGTCTTATAGAGAGGATAGACTATGATGATATACCTGGTAGGATAGGATAGCACGAGTCGAAGCTACCAGTACCGGTTGCCAAGGCCTTGTAATCGAAGATGTACCTGGGAAGATTCTGTCTTTAAGAAGCAGATTCATTCTTCATATTTGAATCTTCCCTTGACAGTCTTTTCCTAGAGAAGCTGGAGAGGATAGACTAATGAAAAGGGTCTGACTGAACAAACACACGGCATGGCTGGTCAACACCTTGAAATCGGTTATATATGTATAAAGGATCTGTATCGAAGAAGTAATTTCTCAAGTCATTCGTATTATCATTTGTATCAAAGAATCCTCTTGACAGCCTTATTACAGAAGTTATGGTTGACTGAACAGAATAACAATGTCACTGTCAAAGAACATGACATTGACCGTTCTCAGTCTACCTCTTTGAAGACCGGTACCAGATAGACCATCACAGGAAGACGTTTCGTTAACCGTACTGTTCTCTCTACCAGAGAGTCTACACATTCTATGAGGTCAGATGTAACATTATGATGGACAAGGTCTTCAGAATGGAGGAGCTCTCTTCTCGACAGTAGGCCCAAATAATTAAGATAATCCCAGCACATTTCAAAGTTGAATTTCAGAGCCTCCATCCCAAGACCAATTCCTGGACACCAAAAAATGGTTGAAACCAAGACATGAAAAAAGTCGATTCAGACAAAAAAGAACAGCTCAGCTGTCTCCACTCCGATACGGGGAATCGAACCCCGGTCTCCACGGTTCTCAACATGAGAGCGTGATGTGATAGCCCCTACACTATATCGGAGATGTTGAATCGGGGGAAAAAGTGGCGTACGGAATGTGGGAGTGGATTATGTAATCAGTGGGAGATTTTGACGATTTGACTATATAGGGTGATTATTTGGCTGTAATGTAGTTTGTGTGTAATTTTTGAGGTCGATATTCCCATTATTTGGTCTCAATATGGTGTTGTTCTGGAGTGGAAGGAGGTGACTTTGGAAGAGAAGTGTGATAAAAACATGTCTAAACGACTATGAACATATTGAAACTATATTATATCACTTTTATCACCCTATTATTCATGCTTTTCCTTTATTACTATAAATACATCTACGGTCGTCTTTTTATACTCCAAAATACACCTCTCGGATATTCGACAGCCGCTTCTTGGAGCACTGTTTGGACGGCTTTGCTAGAACTTGCCACCAAGCAGGTTTGCCGTTTTCTTTTTCCACCACGTACGGACACCAGTCTCTGTGTTCTTGTACGATATCGAACGAGTCTGTTGGTTTCACTCGTCTCGAGCAAAAGTGGCACTTGTACATTCCACAGGAGGATCTCCAGCCCGAGGAGAGAATTAGTTTGGAGAGTTGTCCAGGAGTAATCGAAGAGGCGTCTTTTGGCGATGATAAACTGATGTCATTTGTCTCTTTTGATTGACCCACTGACTTGGTAACCTCTGATTTAGTCAAGTCAATGGCATTATCGTTATGACCTTCAGACCCATTAGAATGACCCTGACTGCTCTGATCTTCATTCTTGTCAACAGTGGCATCCTCTTGTCTCTCAGATTCGGTTTGCAACTCCTCCAAAAACTCCCCTGCACCCATTCCATCAACCAACACTTCCAACCCCTCTTCCACCTCAACAACTGCCCCCAAATCCCTCCTCAACCGCCCCAAATTACCCATAATCGAACCCAGACTTTCCGAACACGGTTTACTCCTCCACAAACAATTGCTCGAGTGATTTTCAACCACCAACTTCAAGTACTTGTCCTGAACAATCCTGACGGTACCAGGATCATCTCCTTCTCCAACAACAACTCCAAGATAACTTCCACAAGTGACACATTGAAGCATATTGGAGCCCGTACACTTCCAGCCGTACCTAGCAAGAAGATATGGACTCAACTTGGGGTATATAGATGTATCCACAGTGTACTTTTGGTAAGTATAAGTAGATACTCTGTCCAGAAAGTCGTCCTTTGACCAAGGAGTATAAGTAGCTGGGGCAACCGGACTTGTTTCCTTGACTTCCTCCTCCACTGATGAACTCGTTCGTCGGTAGTTTTTCTCTTTAACTTGTCTGATTCTGTCCATTAGAGACGGTTGTTTGGCTACTCTGTTGGTTGAGGCTTTGGTAAATCTGTTTGGAGTGGCTGTTTTGAGCGGCGAATTTTTCACAGACGGTTTAGTGGGTGTCGACGGGTTGGATAAAGACCGGTTCGTCACCTGTCTCAAGGAATTCATGATTCCATGGAGTTGTTCTTCTGTAGGCATGGTGATGGAGGTGTAGAAATGTATGCATGAAGTTAGTGGAGTGCATACTTGGTGGAGGGGTGTGGAGGGTCATGTTTGTAGGGTGTTTGAAGCGGTAAAAAGGCGGAAGAAAGGTGCAATATGGGTAATTCAGAGATTCAGAGATTGATTGTCTGGTTACTTTTCGTTTATGAGCTCTGGATCACCCAATTGAGTGGTACTATAAAGTGTATGCTAAGTATAAAGAGTACTTTGTCAAGTAAAGCCAAGTATAGGAAGAGGTATAAGAGTCATCCATATGGGGTCTTAGAAACATTAGATTCACCTGAAAATTTGACCGTAAGCTAATTCCGCTACGCTCAATCTTCTGGTACTACTCTTACCTCTCAACTCCCATTATTCCACCCCTCCATTTTCCCTCTCTTATCTTCTTTTTTATCTATATCAACTTTATTGTCTGAAAAAACTTACCCATCACCACTCTCCACCATGGAAGCTTACAAGAAGGACTTTTTGGATCTGGCCACCAAGTACGAGGCGCTCAAGTTTGGCTCGTTCACGCTCAAGTCCGGCCGAACTTCGCCCTACTTTTTCAACCTCGGGCTGTTCAACACTGGCGTTGCCCTGTCGACCGTCGGAGCGTCCTTTGCCCAGGTCATTATCAACTCTGGAGTCGAGTTTGATGTCATTTTCGGACCGGCCTACAAGGGTATCCCCCTGGCTGCCGTTACCGCTGCCAAAATCGCCGAATTGGGCGGCGAAAAGTACGCTACCAAGGAGTATGCTTTCAACCGAAAGGAGGCCAAGGATCATGGAGAAGGAGGAAACATTGTTGGAGCTTCTCTCAAGGGAAAGAAGGTGCTGATTATTGATGACGTAATCACCGCTGGAACCGCTATTAAGGAGGCCTTTTCCATTATCGATGCTAATGGAGCTACTGTCTCTGCTGTGGTTATCGCTCTGGATAGACAGGAGACCACTGTGGATAGTCCTAAGAGTGCTGTTCAGGTGGTGTCCCAGACTTTTAACGTGCCTGTTCTCAACATTTTCAACTTGAATGATGTTATCAAGTATACTGAGGGGATTTTGACCGAGGAGGAGAAGAAGAAGATTGAGGAGTATCGGGATGAGTATTCGCCGAAGGAGTGAACGAAATCTTGCACGAGCACGCAGTGCGAGTGCTAGATGAGTGAGCGAGTGAGCGAATACACTACGCATATGAGTGAGCGCGAATATGAGTGAACACGAACACGTAGTGCGAGTGCTATATGAATGTCGTTTGTTAGCACAGGTGTTGATAGATAATTGATGATTTGAATGAACTTGGACGACATACATGGTCTAAAAGACCAATTAGTAGCTCAATTACGGCCTATAACGTCAACACGGGTTGCCAGTGTTAGTGGGTGAGCGTGAACTTCGTGTTCGTAGTGTATGGTGTAAATTGACACTATGAATAGAATGAGATAATGATAGGTGAGTGCAGTCTTCTAGGTTCTAAGATCAATGAGCAAGTCAATGAGTGGCAATTGAGTCATGGATCAAAGCTCGACACTGTGAGTGCCGGTACCATACTTGTAGTGGGTGAGCTGAATGCCCTATTGGTAATCATGATATTCAGGTAAGAAAGTCCATCAGAAGGTCAATTGTGGGCTAGAGTGTTTTAATGAGTGCTATTGAAGTTGTGGGTCAGCTCTTTTGAGGCGTATAAGTGGTCATTGATGGTCTTCACTTCTTGATGTTAGGTGGGATGGGGTACATCTCAGAATGTGACGATAACGGTAATTATGAGGTCATGTGACCGGGAGAAGTGGTTGGAAGGGCTCAATGTAGTCTATTCGTCTCTCTAACCCTATGAATTCCCTTTCAAATGGCTTTTTTCATCCAATTATACCTCTCTCTACACTTCCATTATACATTAGGCGAAGCACAATATTCCCAACTGAATTCCTTACAACTCGAAATATTGTGTGGGACACTACCCGGATATATACACGGTTAGATAGCTAAAGACTTTCTCTATTCAACTGTATATCTCTTTTCTCCAGCTGGACTCTTTTCGTACCCAATAGCAGCTACCCCTTTCAACTAGTCACGATCCGCTGGTACAGCCATTCTTAGATGACCTTCAATTAGTCTAAGCATTCGGAAATGTGGAGCTCTATAGACATGTACGATCTTTAATAACATATTCCTTCTTGGTAACCCCTACATTGACATTACTTATTGTTGTATAATACCAACCATTTCTCCAGTGGTATTGAATGGGTGAACATGTTGAAAGAGTAATCAGCAGTAATAATGAGATCACATGACAATGGGGAGTTCAAATTGCAAACTAAATGAGTCCTTTGATGTCGTCTACAGTGTAGTTATTTCTTTTTACAGCTATTTGACACCTCCATGTCCCTATCTTCACTCACCCCATCTATTGGTGCAGTGTGAAGATACAATAGTCATCATGATGGACCGGAAGACATCCAGAACTTCAAAAGCCAGCTACAAACAACTCTGCAAGTCATCTACAGTACATCTTCGACTATTTATTGGTCTACCTCTTACGGCCTTGTACAATATTCCAGAGACAATGGATACTGCCATTCAGACCCGAACATGGACTAGTATGTCAACCTCGAAAGCACACTGAAACGCTCTTGAAGTTATCTTCACTTCTACAATAAGTGTTTACATCTTTACAACCCCTAAAATGATTATTGCCTATACATTTATTCCTTCAGAAACTCTTTGTAGCATACTCCAACTTGGGGGACACCAAATACGGTAATATGCCCCAAAATAGAAGAATGTGACTCCAAAGAGAGAAACCGTTCTACCCCCAAGAGCTCAATGTTAATAAAGAGAGACCCTTAGCCATCCATTATGACCATCCCCTAGAAGCTTCTATAACTACGAATACAACTACATCTCTCCCAGTTGACTCTGTAGACTGTCTACAAGTTGGGGAACATGCTAAGTAAGCTTCCTCCATCATCACAACCTATATCTCCATCTCTAGTCCACTACAGGATTACAGTCCTTCACAGATATACATGGCTGACTCATGTAGGCGATCTCCAATTATCTGCTACCACTGCTGTGTAGTCCCATAATGATCATTACCTATCCTACGACCGTACTTGCTTCTGTAGATTGAGCGAAAGGAATGTCATTACCTCAACCACTCTCTCTTCTTCAAACTCCTGTCACCATCTTTACCTATCGTACTTGTACTACTTTCATCTCTTCGTACTCGCAAAGACTGACCCTTATGGATAACCTTGCTTGTTAGCTCAGTCGCGGAGTCTCTTCAAACTACCGGTACCGGTACAGTACTATCACGATCATTGCCTATACTTCTGTCTCTTACTCGAAAACTCACTTCACCTAAGATGTGCCTTTGTAAAAGATTGAGCTACAAATAATAGAATGTGTATGCTCAGCCGGTCAATCATCCTACAGTTTGTACCTACTTCTTCATGTCATGATCATTACCTATGTTTTCTCGTTTCTTTTCGCATACGTGAGGATTACGCTTCACCTAGTCCCTATTGGCAAAGCTAGAGCTACGAACAATAGAATGTGTAGGCTCAGCCAGTCAATCGTTCTCTCCTCAAACTCCTATCATGATCATTACCTATACATCTGTCTCTTCTTAATCGAAAACTCGCTTTGCTCGTTTCCTTGTACTTCTCCTTACCTCAGGTGTCCCGATTGACAAAGATTTCGCTGCGCTCCTATCTCTCTCGCAATTCTTATCATGATCATTACTTATATCTTAGTCGTACAAGTACAAGTACTGTACTTGTCTTAAGACTGTTGCCTGCTCTTTTCATATACTCTATGATTTCACTCTTACAAAGATTGAGCGATTGTAGACTCCTTACAATTCCTATCATGATCATTACCTATACTTCTCTTCGTACTCGAAAACTCGCTTCGCTCGTTTTCTTTGCTTCGCTCGTTTTCTTCTCCTCGCGTACTTGATGATTTCGCACTCGCACAGATTTCGCTTCGCTCAATCTGCGCTCGTTAGCTCAATCATCTACCCACCCTCACCTTCATCTTCTTCACTTTCTGCTGCGGAGGCGCTTCTGGAATCTTTGGCATAAACTGATTCGCCATCTGTTCCATCATATCATTATTGGCCTCTCCATGGGACAAAGCAGGCGACAAAATAGGCAAAACTTCGGGCATTTTCCATCCTCGAGGGTACTGAGGCTTTGGAGGCAGGTTCTTTGCGTTCCAGGGAAACTCGGGATTGGTCTGGGTAATCTTCTGGAAGACTGGACCCTGATAAGGAGTCACTTCCTTGGTGGGATGGGTCTTCATGTACTGAGCAATGAGTCTGAAGAGATGTCGCTTGTTTTTGACATTGTGAGGAGGCAGACCGAGAGCAGGATCGTCCTTGAGCTGGACTCGAACTCGGCCGGGGTTAGCCCAGTCTTTAGGGTGGGTTTTATGGGCTTCATAGATGGAAGGCAGAGTGAGCATTTTGCAGGCTTCAGCAATAGTTTGTCCTAGGGGGTTTTCCACAGCCAACTCCAAGGGAACCCGTCGACCCTCTCCAACAGTCTTGTTCTTGTCAAAGTAAACAGGATACACTATTTGCCAGTCTTTAAAGTCGGATTCCTGGATATCCTGGTTCTTGAACTCCTCACTGTCAAACACCTGGGTACCAGGCTTTCCTCCTCCAGGTTGACCCATTCCAGGAGGCATTCCGCCCTGGTTCATCTGCTCCATCATTTGCTGAAGCTGGGCCATGGGGTTGGCCTGGTCAGCGGGTTTCTGTTGCTGCTGTTGCTGCTGTTTTTTCGCCTGTTCTCGACGCTCATGTTCGGCCTTGGAAATGAGATTTATGGGTCCTCGTCCATCGCTCTCCTGGTGAGCTGTGGCTTCCGACAGAACCGCCCGAGGATCAAACTCGGCAGGATCAAAGTCCATGTTGTCCACATCGTCGATTTCTTCCAAGATGGCCATGTTGCGAATTTCTTGTTACCGGTATGTACAAGTACGATCCGTAGTGTGGTGTTCACTTGACTACATGGAGTGAAATTTGAAACTTTGATTTTGAACAACGAAGAATATGGAAGGTCTAGGGGAAGGGTTAGGGGTGTAAAAGTGAATGGGTTGACTGAGAGTGAGCCAGTGCACTTTTTGGCTGTAATTTTTTATTGATATCCACCCTGGATCACCTTTTTACCCTCACCCTCATCTTCTCCTCATTAACCATATTGGGCAACCCTAACCCTACGGATGGGGTGGAGTGTGGAGGAATATGGGGTGGCTGAAAGTGCTTGTAGAGAAGGGGAAATTAGTTGTGTGTGCTTAGTAAGCGATTTGAGCTGATATAGAACTGTTTTCGAGTTTTTCGTGCAAAAATGACCAAGTTATGAGGTACTGTTCTGATACGTTCTAGAACTATGTTAACTTGTAGAGAGACTATAGAAGGTGTCAACTGAGTAGGTCAGGAAGTATATGGAAGGGCCAAAAGAGCAATAAGGAGGCCACAATGGAAATATGTGTCCCTTTGATCCATTAGATAATGTTCCACCTCGTCTATGTGACTTTAGAAGTGTAGTTCTGAGCTCTAAGATAATTACTGTAACCGTGACCATGTGAGAATAGAACCCCGATTATCTCGAAATATTCTGTGGAGAGGCCCGCAGTATTTTGGTCCAGCTGCTACATCATCATAATCTGGTCCATGCCAGCTTTTGCTGTCGATTTTCTTCTATAGACTGTGGTAGTACATGTCCTATATCTCAGAGCGTAGGGTCTAAGTCGTGGTCGTAGATGCAGTGTAGCTACTTGTAGTCCAGAATCAATGTTAATAGAGCGTTATAAGGGTGAAGAGTAACAATGATAAGACTCCTTTGAACCGTCTCGAACGTCTAGATAAATATTTCTGAGCTGAATATGTTCATTTACCGACATTATAGTGCCTTTTGAATGATCTTCTATTACTCATCCTCTTCAGAAAATGTGACATCTATGAACTATTCTTCGAGCCTATGTCAAGCACCGTAGGTAGCCTTTCTCATTATCCCAACATGTTCCTTTAACTCCTCCTACTAACTGAGTTCACCTTAGTATACGAAGGTGTAAGATATGGGTCATTATAGAGGAGCGAATAAACAGGTTTAAACAAAATCGAAACTGGAGAATCAACTTAACTACCGCTTTAAATCCATCTACCAACTCCATTTACGTATATACCGCTTCTACACTCTTTCATAGACCTCCTCAATTCGTCCCCTCCTGCATAAAGTTCATGCAGGATTTTTTTATCTTCAAAAAAAAATCAGGCCGACATCTCCAACTACAACTACTACAACTACAAAACAACATGGGTACGGTCAAGAGGGATATTCGGATTGCCAACAAGGAGAAGCGAAAGAAGGTGTTTGCGGAGATGAAGCACAAGCTCAACAAGGAGCGGCACGAGATGCGCCGAGAGCGGGCCAAGGAGGAGGCCAAGAACCCGGAGCTCAAGGAAAAACGGCTGGCGGAAAACGTGCCTGATACTATTGAAGCCAAGCGAGTTTACGATGAGACTATTGCTCAGGAAATGGAGGGAGAAGACGAGTTCAAGGAGTACTTTGAGGAGGGTAAGCCTCCCAAGGTGTTGATTACAACTTCCAAAAGAGCTCGAGGTCAGGCGTATGATTTTGCCGATCTTTTGTATGACATTATTCCCGGCTCCGAGTTCAAAAAACGGGTTGGAGACTTTACAATGACTCAGATTGCGAAAATGTGCGCTGAAAGAGAGTACACTGATTTGGTTGTGATTAACGAAGATAAAAAGAAGGTGAATGGTTTGACTTTTATCCATTTGCCTGAAGGACCCACCATGTACTTTTCGGTTTCGTCTTTGAAAATGCCCAAGGAAATTAAAGGACACGGTCGGTCGACCACTCATATTCCCGAGCTCATTCTCAACAACTTTTCCACTCGTCTGGGTAAAACGGTCGGTAGATTGTTCCAGTCCATGTTTCCCCAACAACCAGAGTTTGTAGGAAGACAAGTGGTGACTCTACATAACCAACGAGACTGGATTTTCTTCCGAAGACACCGATACGTGTTTAAGAATGAGGAAAGGGTGGGATTGCAGGAATTGGGACCTCAATTTACCCTGAGATTGAGACGGTTGCAGAGAGGTATTAGGGGAGAGGTGGAATGGGAGCATCGGTCGGCAATGGATAAGGATAAGAAGAAGTTCCACCTATAATATACGAGCGCAGCGAGTATATTACAGGTGCTGCAGACTATGCGAGCAGACAGATACGTACAGATACGAGCGGAGCGAGTGTCTGGATGCAGAATATCTGCTCATATTTGTCTACTTCATTGGACAGTGGCTCTGTACTACTACTGTACGATACTGCTGTAAGACGTCTCATATAATGACTGGAAGCTACTTCAGGAACATTATACTAAAAGAAAGGAAGGTCAAAAGACTGCAGGTGATATAGAAATGTATATTTGGTAATGGGTGGGGAGTAAGCAAGGAGGAAGAGACTGCGGCATATTGCAGGGGAGATATGGATTAATGAAGTACTGATAGGCTACCCCAGCTACAGGTAGGTTGTCTAAGAGGAAGAGGTGCCCAGAATGGATTTGGAACCAGGATGAGCTACCATGACGGAAATGTACAGGTTTTGAAGCACGTTTCGAATGGACTTTCAGAGACGAATGTCGAAGAATAAAAGGTAACACACACGAGCCCGTTTACAAGTACTCATAGGACATCCAAGCAACTCTAGAACTTGAGGAGCAGACCAATCGGGGTCAGTTCGTCCCCTAACCCAGTAATCAGGGTTACCAGTCGTCAAAGGAGTATCTGGATCTTTTCCAAATCCATTAGCTGATGTTCCAATCGGGTTGGTTTCCTGCTCAGGTACATCCAACTCGGCCATATTCTCCTGGTAGTCTTCATACTTGGGAATATCGCCTTCAGGAGTAAGAGCAGCTCGTTTTTCCATCCGGTCCTTGTACTTGGAGTTATCTGCGTCCAAATTGTAGGGGACTTCGCCGAGAAACTTGGCGGAACCAGGTCGACAGAACGCTTTGCAATAGCGAAGTAATTGCCTTGAATGGGACACTTGGAAACATCATTCGAGCCAATGAATGATGGTATCGCACATTTCTTCATGGAATGAGTCACGTGACGACCGCACTGAAGTGACCTTTTCGTCTCGACCTCCATAGACGCTAGGAGAGAGCTGTGAATTGACAAAGTTGGCCAGAACCTGTTCGGCTTTAGTGAACTTGTAGATGGCTACATCTGAATGACTAAGCACGTCAATGAGGTAGTCCATGGCTGTTTCCACGGTTTCCAAAAGCGCATCGTAGAGATCTTGGAGTACTTGCTTGAAAACTGTTTGACCCAAGTTTCAGGGTCTCCACAGTCACACACTCCTCCATTAGAAGTAGGAGAAATCGAAACAGTCAAGTACCGCTACTGGTGCATACTTGTATCTGAGAATACAGAGTAGGTATACTGATTTGGGTGTAATGAGACCATCTAATGCCGAGAACAGTTGAAAATGTCTCTTCATAGATTCCGACTTTTTTTTTTTTTGGAACTGTCGTTCATTATAATGATTTCGGTAGGTTCAGTATCATTCAAATTTCTAGAGATGCTCTATTCACACTGCTGGAATCTTGGGTGGTTCTCAATAGAGGCATCAGTAGTACTAAGCACTATATAGTAGATACTACAGGGACAGATCTCCGTAATCATCAGCTTCTGAGGTTTGTGCCAATCCAGAACTACTTTTCACCTCACTGGGACTCTTGAGATGAATTGGCTCTTACATCCTGCTTGGGGTATCTGGATGGGTGCTTTAGGGGTATCAATGAATAGCCTGAGGAGTACTTTTTAGAATGGCACTATGTTAGAACACCTCTGACGTACAGTACCTGCTCAAATAGCTCTTTTCAGTTAGCTCTTGTGAGCATGAGGGAGATAGTACTTGCACGTAGGGAAGAGGATTCTATAAAGTCATACTGGTCACCTTTCATCATTTCAGGGGCCGTTAATAGGTAAAGAGTAGTCGGCTGAGTAGGTGATTGAAATCTTTGAAGGGCATTATTCCATATATCTCAAAACCCCACATTGCAATGTCACTCAAGAAGCACCCTTGACTCCTCCATGTAGCTCAATGTCAGTATACAAGTAGACACCCACACACCGCCAAATTCGGCCCAAAACACATAAAAAAGAGTGTTATGGCACCTTTCTAGTTAAAGCATCTAGTTTTCAACCTCCTGTTCTGCTAGAATTCGTACGTTACTGTCTATTCCTCTTATCTCACCATAACTGTGGGCGTAAGACTGATATATCGTCACATTGAGGAATCATAGCGACTCTTACGCTCTAAACGTAAGTATGCACTCGCTAGCTATTGTTACCCAACTACCAACCTCTTATTGTTACTGGTACCGGTACTAGTATCTACTACTACTGTGGATCCCTCTTCAGACCATATGTAGTTTCAAAGAGAACTCGTCAAGTCGATCAAGTGCGATATCAAGTAGAATCTGAAGTTAGCCAAAGGCCACATAGCATCATTTCAAGTTCATTCGCACAGTAATCCACTTGTTGTGAATATCAGCACCTCCTATAGCCCGTTTTGGCTGAGGTGGCTTAAAGTATGGGTTAGGATAAGTCGAAGAGTATGACCAATAATCAGGTAAATGGGTAGCTAGACACATGTCCATACTCCCCTCACTCAGCTGATCATTTCCATACCTTTCACTCCCCAATACCTCCCCTTTTACACCTCCCCAACCTCCCCTTCATCTCTTTTCATGCATGCACCATAAATCTCTTCTTCCACCGTTATACATCACCATGAGACAACATACCATACAAAAGCACATAATCACGTGATTTCACTCAAAAGAAATGCCATACAAAACCAACAAGTCACGTGATGTAATTCCCTCTATGGAAAAAGCAATTACTTGTACCATACATTTACGTGTCTACCTTACTGTAATTGTCTATAAATCATGCATTAGTCTATAAATAAATAAAACGTCTCGTCCCAGTTAGAACAACAGCAAGACAACCACACTCATGGAAATGGCGGTTGCAGCAGAACCAAACATGGAGCCGTTACCGCCGAGACCACCGTACGTGGTACTTCCCTCGGACTTGTTGCCTCGAGTCGAGTTGGTCCGGTTGCCCTGCAGGTTGGGAATGGTGCCTTGAGAGCCCACGGGAGGCTGGACAGGCGACGCAGGAGAGCCGTCGTTGTTGTGGGGGGTGGTAGACGTGGGTTTGTCGGCGTTCGGGTTGGGGTTGGGGTTGTTAGGATCGGGGTTGGGGTTGTTCTGAGCATTAGGAGAGTTGGAGGGGTTATCTCCAGATGTGAAGCCTCCACTAGAGCCAGAGAAGCCTGTTCCGGGAGAGGAGGAGGAGTCTGAAGAGCCGCTAGAGCCAGAAGAGCCGCTAGAGCCGCTAGATCCTCCAGAACCTCCATCAGAACCACTAGAACCACTAGAACCAGAAGACCCAGAAGAACCGGAACCTCCATCAGAACCTCCTGAACCTCCTGAACCTCCTGAACCTCCTGAACCACCGTTGGAACCTCCAGAGCCACCATTAGCTCCAGAAGAACCAGAACCCCCATCTCCACCACCATTACCACCACCACCATTACCACCAGATCCTCCAGACGATCCTCCATCGCCGCCACCGTTTCCTCCAGATCCACCGTTTCCACCGCTGCCTCCAGAACCTCCATTGCCAGATCCAGGAGCACCATTGCCGCCTGAACCTCCAGAGGAGCCACCAGAAGAGCCGCCTGAACCACCAGAAGAGCCACCGTTACCTGAACCAGGAGCTCCGTTGCCAGAGCTACCGCCAGAGGAACCGCCAGAGGAACCGCCAGAGCCTCCGTTTCCAGAGCCAGGAGAGCCGTTACCAGGAGAACCGTTACCACCAGGAGAACCGTTACCACCAGGAGAACCGTTAGCACCGTTACCACCACTACCACCGTTGCCTCCAGCAGCTCCAGAAGAAGCAGGATCATTGGGGTTAGAAGGGTCGTTGGAGTTGGTAGGGTCGTTGGAGTTGGTAGGGTTGTTGGAAGGACTGTCAGGGTTGCTGGGGTCGTTGGAAGGACTGTTGGGGTTGCTGGGGTCGTTGCTGGGGTTGCTAGGGTCGTTGCTGGGGTTGCTAGGATCGTTACTAGGATTGCTAGGATCACTAGGGTCGTTGGAGTTAGGGTTATCACCAGATCCTCCGTTACCAGAACCAGGGCTAGGGTCTCCTCCGTTGCTTCCAGAGGCAGGAGAGTCAGGGTTACTGCTGCCTCCATTGCCAGGGCTACTACCTCCGTTACCTCCGCTACCTCCAGTAGGAGAAGCCGGAGAAGCCGAATCGTCTCCAAGAGCAGAAACAGGAGAGTCAGTGGGACTAGCTCCGTTTCCGTTACCACCGTTACCGTTGCCTCCATTACCGTTACCACCGTTACCGTTACCTCCACTGGCTCCAGTGTTGATAGGAGTCATGGTTCCGTTGTAGGGAATAGACCGAGTGGACGGAACCAGAGGAGTGGAGTTGTTGGCAGAAGTTTGGGGGATAGACGAGGTGCCGGAAGAGGGGGAGGGGGAGGGTGAAGCGGATGCGGATGCGGAAGCATCTGCAGACTCAGAGGCTGATCTGGAGGCGGAAGCACTACCAGAAGCTGAGGCACTACCAGAGGCAGAAGCTGATCCACTGCTAGAGTCCGTGGTAGAAGCAGAAGAATCAGAAGAACCAGAGGAACCCGAAGAAGCAGACGACGAAGAACCGGTGGCTGAAGAGCCCGAAGTGGCCGAAGTGCCGGTGCTGCTTTGGTCGGTGCGTGAGCTGGAAGATGAGCCGGAAGAGGTCACTGAAGATGATGAAGCAGAGCTGGAGCCTGAAGAGCTGGAGGCACTGGATGAAGCACTGGAGCTTTCTGAGCTGGAGCTAGAGCTAGAGCTAGAGGCTGTGCTTGAACCAGAGGAGCTGGCAGAGGTGCTTTCAGAGCTAGCTGAGCTTCTAGAGCTGGCAGAACTGGAACCAGAAGAGGTAGCAGAGGAGCTGGGAGAGCTTGAAGAAGCAGAAGCACTGGCGCTCTTGGAAGCTGTAGAGCTTGAAGAGGCACTTTCAGAGGCGTTCTCAGTAGAACTAATTCCACTGCTACTAGGACTGCTGGAAGTGGCAGAAGAAGTAGGGTCACTGCTGGTACCAGAGGAGCCAGAAGTGGAAGCAGAGGTGGAAGCAGAGCTAGAAGTTGACTCAGAAGAAGAACCAGAAGAGGTAGAACCACTGTTAGTCTCTGAAGCTGAAGTAGTCTCAGATGAACTGCTAGTGACAGAAGCGCTGGAAGAGCTCTCAGTGGTGGAGTCTGAAGCAGAAGAGCTGTCAGAAGAACCACTTGAGCTCACACTCGACGAACCAGGCTGAGAGCTAACTCCCGAGCTGGAAGTGACAGAAGCAGAGCTAGAAGAGGGGTCTGAAGTGGTAGAAGCTTCAGAAGCACTTGAAGAGTCAGAAGTGGTGCTAGAAGCGTCGGAAGAGGTACCAGAAGCCTCAGAAGACACTCTAGATGACTCAGACACTGAGCTAGAAGTAGTCTCAGTCTCAGATCTAGTACTCCTCGTAAAAGGGGGAATCACGGCTGTGGTTCTGTCTGTAGTCGAGTTGAAAAACGAAGAAAAAGAAGAAGAAGAAGAAGAAGAAAGAGGTTCGGACGTCACGGCAGAAGAATGCAGGCCGGAGTCGGAGAAAGAAGAAGAAGTGACATTAGCTGAGACAGAAGCTGAAGAGAAGGTGGAAGTGACGTCAGAAGTGGTGACCGAAGAGTTGGTCGAAGTGACGTCAGAAGTGACAGGTCTTGAGGCGTTGGAAGAAACGTCAAAAGTGGAAACCCCCGAACTCACAGTCGAATTAACTGAGGAAGGCTGTGAGGAGTGGGTGATGGTAGCTGAACCAAAGGAAGTGGTGTTGACAGACACCGAAGAAAACGAAGCTGACGTGCTGTTGACAGACACTGGAATTGAAGTGCTGTTGACCGAAGATGAAAAGTCAGAAAAGGTGAAACTGTCAGTCTCTGAAGTGATGTTGACAGAAGCTGATGTCACAGAAGCTGAGGTAAAGGTGCCTGACGTGACAGAAGGGGTCTCCGCCGACGACAAACTGGGAATAACAGTACCACAAACTGCCCTACTAACTCCAGGACACTGAAGGAGGGTAGTCACCTGCCAACTAGGGATAGCAGAGCCGATATCGGAATAAACCATCTTGCAAAAGATACAGTTGTTGACATCTGGCGTGATATCGGCAATGGCGTTACAGTAGCATCGCTGGAGAGATCCTGGAGTACAAGACATCATACTGGAAACGACCTTGCTACAAGCAGAGATGCAAGCTGATCTATCTGATGAACATGATGGAGAGGTGGTAGCTGAAGCACTAGAAGAGGCCTGTTCTGTAGTTCTGGAGATGTTTCCTCTAGACCACGAGAGAGAAGGCAAGCTGGGGTCAAATGAGAAAGAGGGAGTGGGTAGATTAGGGTCAAAGGTGCCTGTTAGAGAGGGTAGACTGGGATCCCAAGTACCGGTCAAAGAAGGCAGGTTAGGGTCGAAAGTACCAGTCAAAGAAGGCAAACTAGGGTCCCAAGTTCCACTCAACCCATCTCGGCTAAAATCAGGGCCAGAAGGACCTGGAAGAGGCTTGAAAGTGCCTGTAAATGAAGGGTCGAAGCCTGTAAACGAAGGACCACTGACAGTAGCTGACCCGTCCATAGTGAAAGGATCCGTCAAAGTACCTGTGAGTCCTGTGAGAGTGTATCCAATGTCTGAAATGCCCGTCTCCGACCCTAGTCCCGTAACGAACTCGGTAGGGCAAAACTGAATAGTGGGAGCTCTAAGGGCACTACAAAGTCTGAGGAAACCCGCCACCTGGGTTCCTAGCGATGAAACCATGGGAAATCTCGATGAACAAGCGGCACAGATGGCCACATTCCGCAAAGAAGACTCGATTTTAGGACACAGACATCTCGGTAGCATCAGCGGCAAACAAGACGAGACCTGACCTATAACGCCCTGGCAACTTTGTCTGCAAAAGTCCAGAGACAAGTCCACACAGCCAGATTGCGGTTCCTCAGCAACCACAACCACGGTGGAATCTTGCTGCTTGTCGTGATATCGAAAAGGCGGTGGCACATGCTGGTTCCAGTGGATCGGGCCTGCTGACACCAGCGTGAGCAAAAGAACCACAAACCACATCATTTTGTGGTAGATGCAAGTGGAGATGGAGATGTGAAGTTGGGGAGAGTTTGGAGAGTTTGAGGGTAGATGGACAGACAATTATACGACCGAATCTCAGATCAGATTCATCTCCAACTTTAGCATATGCTGCACCGTTGAAAGTTAGAGTTGGCGCAGGCTAAGTAAAAATAGGGGATGGAGGAGGGTGAATGTAGGGACGGTAAAGAGTAGTTTGTAAGGGGTAAACGGGTGTAAAAAGGGCGGCAAAAGCAGTATATCACCTCTTTCCGTCATTCTAACCACTTCTACTTGCTCATTTTCCCCTTTTCTCCCCCCCACCCCCCTCCTCCCCGAGATCTTCTTTTTCAGCCAACCTAATCCGCAAAAGTTTAAGCACTTTCGACCGATAGAGCCCTGTCAAAATAGGGGTAGTAGCCGAGAGAGGAGAGAAGGAGAGGAGTGGAAGGGGGCATTTCAAGCGAGTCGTGGTGGTTACCGTGACTACGCAAAAGTCTTACGATCACCGTAGTAACCACACCAGGTCTGTCATTTTCTTTTTGTTTTCTTTTTGTGTCCTTCTGTTGGGTCTCACTCCGTCTCACCAGCACTGTCTCAGCCACTCACCCTCCCTCGTCAACCTTGCTTTCTACACTTGGCTATAATGCTATAATATGCCGCAGAGATCTGACAGGGGAGGGCTGTACAGAAGGGTCTATAATACCGTCCAAATACGAGTCAGAGTGTTATTATGTGAACAACACATTCCATCAACAATATATTGTGTAATATTGCTCTCATACTGCCCAATACTTCCCTCAATACTTCCATAATCGCCCCATATCGGTGGACTGCCCATTCGGTAACCTCGCCTGACTATGCCGATCCCCAGCCCGAGATTTTCTGGAAAATTCATTTCGGACTTTAGTGCACAAAGCCAGGGCGCAGACGGACCTAGACCAGCGTTGCTACCGTGCATGGGCTGGCGATACCCGTCGGTCCAAATCTCAGATACAGGAAAAGATTGCTGCATGGCTGGTTGAGGGTTAGGCGTACGGAACTTGTACTAATAAGCACTTTTAAAAACATCTTTGAAGGGTCAATTCTGGTGCTATGGAGACGGAAAGAGGTTTGTTTGGAAGTCACGGCCGAGCTCTACAAGACTGTCTCTTCAGATTCGTTTTTTTATCGTCTGAATCGCTCACAAATGGCCCCCTCCAATTTAATTAAACGCGGACGATATTATCATGGGCCGTAATATCTGCCGCTTGGCGACTAGAAGGATGCAGACAATAACAGCAAGGGTCTAGAGTGTGGAGGGGATAATATTGTGGCCAGGGACTACGTAACCAGGACGACTACAGTATAGACGATTTTCATATTTTCATATTTTCTGATTTTCCCATTTTCTCTCTTTCATATTCAGACATATTTGATCGTCGTTTTCTTGGCCTTTTTCTTCACTGGTCTCACTTAGTCATACAGTGCGTGCTGACTTGCACCTTCTAGTGTCTCACATTAGCCCTAATTTTTTAATGCTACGGCTGGACATCACATGACTGCGGACCCAGAAGCCAGAAGCATGGAAGTAGGCTAAGAAAGGAGCTACGTGGACTACCAGGAGACTAGTTTGGCCTTGGACTACATGGTAGTTTTCAGATGTCTTTTTCATGCAATAACACTGCTCTTATAGGCAGCCATCAACTTACTTGGACGTCTTTTGCACGTGTCTGAGTCGGTCTGTACACACTCATACTTGCAGTGTCTCTCAAATACTGTACGGATGCTCACTTGCTGCCACTCCTTCCACTACATTAGTTGTCTCACCATTAGCTTAGTTTGTTTTTCGTCCTAAGACGTCTCTTCCTACGTCTTAGACCCACCAATTTAGTGGGAGAGGTGTCTTAGACAATGGAAGAGTCTGGAAGTGCCGTTCAGGTGGCTGATCCCTGCCTAGCCGAATAATATCCCTACAGTACTACCGGTGGGCCGTTCTCGGTTACTATTTCCACCACCAGTACATGCCATATCCACTAGCCCAGAAGTTGGAAAGCTGAGGAATAGAAGATGTGGGTGGGAAGTAAAAGTAGGCTGTTATGAAATGCCCTATTGAGCCTGAAATCTGGACTACGTTCTGGTGTGTCTTTGGTGTTTGGTGTCTTACAGTAGCAGTGTGTCTTGGTTATGGTGTAGGTTGCTACCAGTGCAGTATGTCTACACCAAGACATGCCTTTAGAATCTTTGAATCTCGATATTTGAACTACAACTACAGAACTAGTCACGTGTTCCCCCCGGCTCGGATCGGACTAACCACTTGTAACTAGCCCTCCCGCACTCCCCTCAGGCTATAACTGCCATCCCACTTCATATATACAAGCTCACGGCGAAGGGTTGTGGAGGGGAACTTTTCCAGCACTAAAAGTCAGGGGAAGCTGGAGACTACTGGTGGTTAGCAGAGGGGCTAACAAGGAGCTAACTAGGGGCTAACAGTGACTAAAACGTGCTAACGAAGTGGGCTGATCAGATAGATGTTTTGGGTGTGCATGGTGTTATAGTGGTGAAGAGTACCGCTCTTGTACATACTGGTACAGGACTAGAAGTTGAAAAAAGAGTCTAGGGGGTTCACTTTAGGTCGTGGATTGTGTCTTTCCGCTATATATGTCCAAGTTCAAGTTACAGGGTGCTACTCTTCGTCTGCTTACAATGTCAACATAGAGAGGTCTAGGGAGGCGTTGAATACTGAAGGAGGTCATGTAAAGGTTCTGATAGCTCTTGAATACCCCAAAGATTGTCAATGTGAACTTCTTGTGTCTGTTTAGTCGTCAGTTTCTCGTTATGAGCTATAAGGCATTGTAGGAGAAGAGATAAGCGATGTAGTCATCTCTTATTGTATCTAACTGGAGAGTAACTGGGTATAGGGTGATCTTATAGACCCATTGATGATTCCTGATGTTCATATGTGTCTCTGTAGCATCAGTTATCTCAGATTTGTTGTGTTAATGTGTGCTTTTTTGAGAGACTATATACAGATGATGGATGGGGGAAAAACCTCAGACAAGTTGATAAGTAGTTATAAAAGCTCTTTCAGACTCTTTTAATGATGAATGTGGACTAATTTCTCTTTTCTGTGATCTTATTCCAAGTATTAGGACTGTTAGGACACTATGGGTGCAACAGTGATGAGAATGTAATGGCGAGAATCAGCTATAAAAATGTCAAACAAGTCGAAGAAGAGTAATATTATGTATAATAAGAAGTCTTTTTTTTTCATTTG
The DNA here is from genome assembly GCA_900519025.1 of Yarrowia porcina. Classification (NCBI taxonomy): domain Eukaryota; kingdom Fungi; phylum Ascomycota; class Dipodascomycetes; order Dipodascales; genus Yarrowia; species Yarrowia porcina. The sequence continues at coordinate 686,916 of ULGT01000002.1, forward strand.
GGCTCAGCATTTCAACACTTGGCTGTGTATCTGGTCTGCCAAAGGGTTATACTCTACCACTCGTATCACTCATACTTGATGAGGTGGCAAATGGTGTTGACGACTTCATTCAGTTGATTGGGAGCACTTGTGACTGTTAAAAAACTCCCATATTGTATTAATGAAGTATTGAACAATTTATGGACTCATCTTCCTTTCGTAAGACTGGTAATAGGTAAATTGGGAAACTACTGGAGGTATATAACGACTAATCGACACTAAGAATAACAAACTAAGGTAAAGAGTAAGTTTCTTGAGTATATCAACCTGTGGAGAATCTTTAGGTCAAGTTTTTTTAGTCTACTTGTCGTTATTTGTGTCTTAGTATTGCTTCAATTGTTTACCAAAGTTAGCACATGTGATAATATCAGCATCAGGAATACCTCCTGGAGAGATAGAGAGTTTCTAAACTGTTTAATATGGCCTAGATGTCACTTATTATTGACAATTTTTATCTCCCTCGTTCATATTAACCGTATTAGCTACTCCGTCGATATCTCCTTGTTTGGGCTCTTCAGCTTCGCGAGACAACAGAAGCCAACTCAAAGACTAGAAGACAAACAATCTAGTCTTAAATACCCATTGATCTATTCTCAAAACTCCTCTTCCTGATTGCGGCTTGTTTCCCATTGATCTGAGTACATCCACTTCATGCTCGAATATGAGAACGGCTCAATGTGGAGATGAAATCATGAAGAGTTTGGCAGAGAGTTGCTCAGGGTATTTAGACACACCAACATAGCCTATATTTGCAGTTATTATCTATTTTATACTACCGGTATATCACTTAGTATATCGTGCCTCTCTCTACCCAATACAGCTCAACAGATGAATAATACAACGGTCAAGTTGAGGCGTTCGTAACACTTATATATATATGTCAAAATAACAGATACCATGGCTCCATACCCACTTTAAGGGATTTTGCTATCTTCGATACCTTTGATGTCTATCTGCTGGCGTTACAGGGTCTACCAGTACTGATACTTGAACTATCTAGAGCAACATAATGAGAAGGGAAACATAATAAAGAGATCTAAAGAGACAGTCATATTAGTCAGTCGGTATAGTTAAATATCACCGTCAAGACACAGATCTAACTTCCTCAGATCATGTCCAGTCGACTGTACTCAAAGCTAGCAGACATGAAAAGTTGTACTGTAAGCAATTCCATCCGTGATGATGCCGACTGCTGACTCTTGAGCAACATGTGCCTTGATTGTACCCTGGTACAGAGCTACAAGTAATGAGGTGCAATTCTAACAAGTAGAACTGTAGGCTTCCATGTGGTCGAAATATTGAACAGATGAATTATGACTGGTGTATAGTATAGACAAGAAGAGAGAAGTTCTCTGACCTCTTGAAGACTTCCCTGGATACCTAAGAAACTAAAGACCTATTATTTATCAGAAGCGCCTGGCTGAAGAGTTGGTGGAGATACAACACTCTATTAAGTGGGGTTGTAAGAGCTCTCTTTGGTGGGTTCATTATTCTTTCTACAACAGGCTCTACGGACCTCCTACAGCGTAAAGGGACACCTGCGGATGCTTCACTCTTAGTGAGAGATGTCAATGTATGTCACCTGATACTGGAAACCGATTTCACCGACCTTCTTCAAGGAGCTGACTTCTGTCAAACAGCCACTTGAAGAACCGGTGGAGGTGCAACAGTTAAATCGTGACTTGAATCAGTACAAGGGTAAACCAGAGGGTCTAAAGGAGTCACCTTGGACCCATACTTAATGATAGCCAATGTTCTTTAACCGTTCACCTTGTCTGTCTCTTGAAAGTCCTTCAGACTCTCTAAGCTGTCAAGACACCATGTCTTTCTTATTGGTAGTGTTAAGGCAGCTTTAGCGCCATTCATGTAATGAAGACTCTTCAGTCAATCTCCTTCTCCCTCTCACTCATTTGTATACTTCAGAATGATAAAGCATCATGTAATAACACCCCACAAGTACGGATACAGTATGTACGAGTACTCGTCCTTGTAGTTATCTGACTACAATCTTCTCCTTCCTCCTCCTTCTCTTCTACCCTCTACTTCTCCAACAATATAAGCATGGGTTAACCAAGAGATATCTCCTCATCTTGATACATCTATTCCTACAGTCCCTCCAATGAGTGTCTACAACACCCCTTGGCATCATTCTTCAGCAATCACCTGGCAGACTTCCGATGGTAGGAAATAAGACCCTGTAAGAATAAGTTGTAACTAGGAAGTATCTTGACACAAGTGTCTCTTGTCAGTTACTTCTTTGATACTCTACTGTTTGATACGCATCCAGCTCCAAATACATCACACTGGACTGTCTCACAATTACTAACCTGTATATCCATCTCTCTTGCGTATCTCAGCAAAGACAAGATGGTGAAGATGGACAAGTGGATATCTGACCATCAACAAGTATGGACTGGAGTGATTTGACGGAACAAGAAGAGTACGGCAGTACAGTATTGCTACCCTACCTACCTACTGGCATCTCCATCACCCCTTACCCTGTAAGAAGTTGTAACAAGGTCATCAGGGTGAGAAGAAGTTGTATCAAGGGCATCAGGGTAAGATGGTTGTAACTACCAGCACAGTACCAAGTTTTTCGTTTTTCAACCACTCAATCGATTACAACTCGTATGTCGTATCCTGCACCACCCATATCCCTGTTAAGAATGTATCTCTGGTTGGGCGTTGGTGGAGCAGCCGGTTGCATGCTCAACTCCACATTCCAGACCCTTGTCCAACGCGTAGATAACATGCGAAGACAAGACGCGATGGAAAGTGACGCGAAGTAAAAGTGAGACGCGTAGAATGAGGCGGTCGGAGAACTAATACCGAAATGCATCTCTTTTCAGACATTTTTCGTCTCTATTTTCGTCTTCATCCTCAGCTACAAGTATGTACATACACCCCCCTTAGTCTATCAGTGTCTATCTAAGGTCACATCTCTAGTCATCTCGCTTCGATCGAAGATCCGGAGATCACCGTTGGGCCGAATCTGATTGACTCAAGCCTACTTTTTGGAGCCCACTTTTGGAGTCCACTTTTGTCAGATTTTTTCAAAACTTTTTTTCTCATCTTGCAGCCAACTTTTGTCTGCCTGCTGTACTGTCGCTCTTTTCCCGGACTCCGTAACTCGTAACTCGTAACTCTGTCTTTCGAATCTCACAGAACTTCTCCATCTTCTGCACGTGCAGCCGAGGCATTTCAGCTACCAGGCGGTACATGCTGTAGTGGGTCCACAGACGTATGGTGCGTGCCTAAGAGTGCGTAGGCGGGTATTGAAGCGGCTAAATTGATTTCTGGTCACATACTGCACATATCTGTATCCAACGTGCAAAATCTAGGCCCAATTTTGACCAAATTCTACTCAAATCCTGGGCCATATTCTGGGCCCTCAATTACCTCGTCTTAACTTACCTCTGACCTCATTTTCTCCACTTTATGCACCCCTGAATCTCCAGAGACGAATTACGACAAACTACAACTTGACAAAAGTTACAGTGTCCTGGGTGAACTCTTCCTGGGTCAAACATTTTTCGTTTTCTTTTCCTCTCGTTTTCACGCACCACAGCCTCCCTACATGTTACCCGGACTCGTGTTTCAACTAACACGACGTATAACTGGTGAGTTATAGCAGTGTGATGGCGTTATGCCAAGAGATGGACAGATACAGGTATAACTCTGGAATAGGGCTTTTTTGCCGGTCATAATACTCGGAAAAATGTCCCCAAACTTCCTAAATAATTTCTTCAAAAATCCTCATTCAATTCCTCTGTCTCAACCCTCATTCCAGGGTCTCAGGCCTGTCGTGTTCCCTGAACGTGACCCTGCCCTGCCCTGACCCTGACCCTGCCCTGACCCTGACCCTGTGAGCCGTGTGAGACTTTTTCATGGCTTTGTCGTTTCTTTTTGTCGTTCTTTTGTTCTTTTATCTCCAGTTACCTTTCATACCCTTCTCCTCTCTTTGTCTTTTCTGGCTACCTTTCTCTTCCTAGCCAAACCCTCGCCCTGTTAACCTCTACTAATTGCCTGTTTGGTCCTGCTGCAACGTCTAACGCCAACAAACTCCGAGTCTACGCGTGCTGGAATGTTTACGTGACGGCAATCTCGGTACAGGCCCTGGTGGCTTTGTCCGATACGACTGAAAGCGAGCATAAAAACGGTGGCCATGAATCAGGCACAGTGCACCTTCACATGAGGGGGACCAGTGTGATTTTTGGCCAAATTCGCCAATTTCGCATTTGGCCATTTCATAGTCCTTTTTTTGCTTGTAGCGTTGTGTTGGACCAGGAACGCCATTGGCATTAGTCTGGACGGCTGCTTATTTTAGCGTCCAAAGATATGCTTTGATCGGCACTCGTACGACCGAGCAGGTAACATCTAAACAGAGTGGTAAACAGATAGGGGTAAACAGAAGAGGGTGGAATACACACACTCAGAAGATGGAGAAAAACACGAAATTGGAAACAGAAATATCAAAATATAACAGCCAAAAACGAAAACGTTCTCCGACGCTCTAAAAACAGTCTTATCATCTTAGCCTCAGTTATAGCCTACTCTTGTACGAGTACATTGGTTAGTCAGGTCAATACAACATGACCAAGATGAAGGCAACATTGTAGATCGACTAAGAGGTCAAAACAGAGGCCAAAACAGAGGTCAAAACAGACGGAAACAGACGTAAACAGAGCTCAAGTTGATTGAAAACAGAATCACACATTGGTCGTGCGATTAGTCAGATATGCCAAATATATCAGAGGTCATAGGATGTAGCATTGTAGGACAATCATAAGAGCCAACTGAGCTTGTGGTGCAATTGGTATCATGAGAGTAAGTCGCGATTAGGAGGCATCTTGTATCTAGGACTATCATTTCGTCTTACGCTACCAGGTGGGATGTTCTACTGTCGCTTACAAAGGTGACTCAAAACATTAAAAATAGTATAAGTTAAGTCTGGCTGTCTTAGATGAGAGCAGCAATGGCACCGGCAAGAGCCAGGCCGGCCATAGGGGCGAGAGAGCCGGCTCCGTTAGCCTGCTCGGGGAGAGTAGACTCGGGAACCTGGGGCACGGGGGTAAGGGTAACTCGGGTGATGGAAGTAACGGTGGAGGTGGAGTTGCCGGCGGGGACCTCAGGCACGGGCTTGGCAGAGGTGGGGACGGGACCGGGGCCGGGGACAACAGTGGAGTTCTGGTGAGGGGGGACGACGATAGACTCGACGGGCACGGAGTGCAGAGACAGGGGGATGGTGGGGACGGCGGTCTCGGTCTCGGGGCAGAAGGTGGTGGTGACGGTCTTGCCCTCAACGTCGGTGAAAGTCAGGGTGATGGTCTTGGGGGCCTCGGGCACAACGGGGGCGGTGGTGTTGGCGGGGACGGGGGCAGGGGTGGGGACCTCAGTCTCGGGGCAGAAGGTGGTGGTGATGGTGACGCCGTTCACGTCGGTGGTGGTGAGAGTCACGGTCTTGGGAGCCTCGGTCTCAACGTGGCAGGGGGTGTCGGAGCAGTGGGTCTCGGTGAGGAGAAGGGTGGAGGCAACGACCTGGGTGGAGACAACGGTGACGTTGGCAACCTGGGCGGCAACAAGACCAGCGGCAGAGAAGAGGGCGGCGGTGGAGAACTTCATTGTGTTTGGGGGTGGTGGTGGTGGTATCCGTTAAAGAAAGACTAGGGTGAGATTGTTGGGTTACTGAGGTGAGAAGGATGGGATGGGGGGGATGATTATATATGTTTTGGGAGGTGACTTGGGTTCTGTGACTTTTGCTTTTTGTGTTCCAAAAAGAGTTTTGTTGCATTTTGAAATCGGTATGGCTAGTGCCTGTTTGGGAATCTAGCTCGGTCGCTTACAGGCTTGGCTGCACTAGGGAAACGTAAACTTAACGGGGGAGGGAAAATTCATGTGGTAAGTGAGGGTGATTGGGGGTGTTTTATGACTGATCTGAATGTGCCAACGCGTTCCCTGACCTCTAATACCCCCAGCTACGTCTTTTTCTTACACAAATCCCCCGTTTTCCACTTTTCCCCCCCACCCCTATTCCAACTTTATCTGAGCACGTCAAAACCATCTTGAGAAACGAGATTGGCTAACACAATGGCCGTGCTAATGGGGCCATCATAAGTGGGAGGAAAAAGTGGACGAAAAATGACGGAAAATTCCTTGTCTGAATGGGCAAAAATTCCTTGTCTGAATTGTGCAAAACCTGTTCTCAAAGTTGCTTGAGTCATTCCACAATATCCATCTGTAGGATTGTATGTACACACGAAAAACACGTCCACATCCTACACGTCCTACGTCCTACACGTCCACACATTCTGCAGTTGCAGCAACAACTATAGGCAACTCTAGGCAATGATACAATGCAACCGGGTAGATGATACGACCCAACTAGACGATCTAGTTGAAGATCTGTAGCAGAACCAACACTGGCGTACCGGTAGTCATACTTGCTCAGATACTCAGGTTTTGTTAGTCATACGATCTCTTGTCCTAGACTTGTCCTTCTCCTCCCCCTATCCTCATGCACCACCTCTCCACCTGGAAAAAATATTGCGCCCTGGCCCTATAATTTCCCGCAGCACTCTCCCTAAAGTCCCCTGATATTTTATCCCCTGAATCAGCTGAGTAAGACCCCTGAGTGGGGAGGGTGGAGAAGAGGGCTACGAGATGACTTGAGAAATGATTGTTTTTCGACCATTTTTGTTCATTTTTAATTCACATTTTTATTTCACATTTTCGTTCACATTTTTACTGCTCATATTCCCATGTCTTACGCTATTCCCATGCCCACACCCGTCTACCACATTCCACAGCCAGAATGTGCCGTTATCTCCACTCGACCTTGTTGACGCACTTTTGCCTTCACAGGCCACCGCTTTTCATTTTCCCACACATTCCAGAGTCAAAAATGGAATCAAGAAAATTTAAACGTTGTGGGATGGAATGAGCAGACAGCAAAATGGAGTAGCAATGAGAATGAAAATGAACCGAAGGTGAAAATGAGAACCGAATTTGTTGTGAGCACGTATTAGTAATGCGACGCTGCAACACTGCTACGTAGCACCATACCATTGTAGCATCAGATAGCACAGCCGCAGACTATTTCGATAGCCCACTGACTAAGCCTGCACTAGCGTGAGGCAATTCCCACAATTTTATTCCACAATTTTATCCATTTATGCGTCTTCATCTGGATCCGTATACCGAGTGGGAGCATTGGATAGGTGGTGCAGTGCATGTCAGATCGAAGAGGAACGACTGACCAACGTCTTCTGTACGAGCACTGTATCTGGAATCGGTTGCACCTCTTCAGCACCGTTTCATCTCATTGTGTTTCATCTGTTCTGCTTTACTTGAGACACCAACTGTTATAGTGAACTTTGCGTCATTGTCCAACCCTATCAACTATCTGATTGGCGTGTCTGACATCGAGTCAACGGTCAATACGACGGGTGGGGAGGAGAGCGGAAAAAATGACACCAGAATATTAACAAAAATCAGGCAAAAATAATAACAAAAATCAGGTCAAAAAACGCCCACACCATGACCAAAACTCCACACGAAGAAAATACCTCGAAATCGTGACCAAAATATCTCAATTCGTGACCAAAATATCTCACATCCACCTTATGACCGTATTCTTCCCTGCCTATGTGTTTACTAATTCTGGGTTACCTCCACCACACTGTAGACTCATACAGTGCAAACTTACACACCAATATGAATAAACATAAAAACCTGATCAGAAAAAAAGTGTAAGGATAAGTTGTAACTAAGAAGTAAAAAAAGTCGCTACAAAGCCGTTTATCAGTTCTACAATTGTCTGGACCACCTGAGACATGATCGAGATGAGCGATGAGGTGTGTGCAGAACGTACAACATGCTCGGTGCGTTGAAAACCCGACCAAAACATCTGTTTTGCATCTCTCTCGTATACCCCTGATCACGAGAGTCATATCTGTCGAAAACGGACATGTAACGACAGTGTGGACATGTTTGAAATAAAAAGAAAACGGAAATTGAAAAAACCACGCTAGTCCAACTGCTGACATGAAAACAAACAACGCGTGCGGGGCATTGTGAACCGTCCCGTTTATGATATTGGATGCAATATTTTGGTTGCAATATTTTTTGCAATTGTTTTTTTTTGCTGCTCACTAGCGCCCCTGAAGCAACCAGCAGCCATGCTTCATTGGTTCCTTTGCCCACGTTTCAAATAGGGGAACTTGGCGCGTTTGACAACTGCAGATCCAACAGACTGCATTGTTGACACCTTGGCGAATTGAACACAAGATGGACGGAGACAAGAATCGAACAGACGGCAATGAATCGCCCTGACGACACACCTTAGGGTCGAATAGGCTTAGTCACCAACCCTAAAGAGGGTAACCCAAAGTCCCAAATATACACAGTTACCCTACCTTTTTCCCGGGAGAATAAATTTGATGCCTCCACTATCCAACCTAACCAGACAAAAAAACGTGAGTGCCTTCGACCCAGTAACACAGCTTTACTGATGATAAAAATACAACGTTGAATTTCTTCAACTGAAACCTCGTGTGGAGATAAGTACAGAGCTTTTTAACCCTGATATTTTTCTTACCGAATGGTTGATTCTTAAGACCCTTTCTAACCCAAGTCATCTGCTGGACAGACGAAAAGTTATTTATTCAATAAACGGACGAAACGAACCAAACAAAATGAAAGAGTAGACTGGTAGAGTGCGTAGAGATAGTTCTGAAACTTGTATTACAAGTGATTCCATTAAGATGCTATCCAAATGCCGTGTGTTGAGGTTCACGGATACCCACTAATGGCTATATACCGGTATGGAGGAAGATGTTAGGCAACGTCTTCAGTTCAAAAAAACAGTCTTTGATGATCTATTGGAAGATGTTCTTTTAATCCTTCGTTTGACCGTTGAAGTTGCCGTGTCAAGGGTCTCATATTTGAGAGTGTGAAGAGCTTGGTTGGGCACCGTAATAGAGGAAAGGTTATCATTGCTGATCTCTATACCAATAATGAATCGAGATACCGTCAATTGAAGATACACCCGCCAAAGAACATGAGGCTGCAACTGGATATCACTGGGGAATGGATATTGACACTGGATATCAAGTGGAACCTTTATATCGCACATCGAAAGACTTACATGTTTATGTCGCTTGCCTGGAGACGTTTATAATCCGACTTCTATCTATATCAGATACTGGTACTCATCAGAGGTGTCCACACACTCTCGTGAGGGGTTTTGGGTCCGATAGAGCATGACAGCAGGATGAATAGGTGTCCTTCAGCAACCGAGGAGTATTCAATTTAGCAGGTATGGAGTAAAACTGATACATGGCGTGACAAGATCCTGATCGTTTTATCATCTTTTGATGAAGATACCTTCTATTGTTATCACAGCCACTAAGATGAATATAATATAGACCCAGGAAAGAAGAGAAGCTGAGTTGGGTGCCTATTTCCTCCTCATCAACTCATAATGTCGGAAAAGCCTCTTTTTTCTGTCATGGAGGGAGAGAATGATCTTGATAGTTCCTTGTACAGAAACATAGACCCTGGTCTCCAAGATGTTGATCCTAACGCCCAGCCTTCCCTTAGAGACATTGATTCCACTCTTGCTCCGAGAGCCGTACATTCGACAGTGTCAAGCTACTGACGCTCCTTTCGTCCAGGAAGAGCTCTCTGCTTACTTTTAGCGACTCTCATGTCTCCAGCTAAATGTATGAGAGAAGACTGGGCAAATAAAATGTTTAGGGCAAGTATTAGTATTGGTAGAGCCCTCTTATCAACTGTTAGAGTCTTCACTTTCTGACGCTATAGCTCTACCCGTTCTCCTTAAGGGCAATAAATCATTGATGCATTTGCAAACACGTTCGGACCTTCGATATGGATTCTCAAAAGCTCTTTCTTTGATTCGGTCGCTTTTCTCTGAGCGCTTCTCTCAATTCCTTCTTATCTCTTTGACTTCTCTATGAAGCCGAAGACCCAGAGAACATAACATGGCAATGCGTATGACTTCATCCCTACGGTAGCTGAGTACCAGTTTCGGAGCATACCAGTCGAGGGTGAGTCAATAGAGGAGAGACTAAGGGGGTTGAACGGTTGACTCAGGGCTTTTCCAATCGACTCTGTGTACGTCATTCACTGAGCTTCTCTTCAAGGATATGTTTATTTGATCGGGTCCAACTAGAACACTCTTGGCTACAGCCAGTTGTGAATTAGTATCATTCTAAGTGAGAGATGGAATGATGAGAACTGGTTCACCTTACTAAAACTGTACCAACTCAACGGTTTTCTAAGATATTATAGGACCAGTGCTTATTGACTATGCCAGATATGACACCGGTGAAGATACCGATGAGGATATCTAGTTCCTTTGTTGAAAAGTGTTATTCAGATATAACAGAGCACCAATTCAAAGGATCTTTCTGCTTATTAGACTGTTCGTGGTGCTGATTATCCAAGTCTCTCTACCTATGAAGTAATAGGTCGACTACTGACAGAATAGATGGCCATAGACTTACTAGTAGTCTCAAATGCTACACTCCAGCTTCTAGGCTAAAATGCCAGTTATCTTAGTCCTCTTCTTTCCTTCAATGTGGCTTTACAAAGCAGAGAAATAACGATAGACCAGACATCAAGAGATTTGGTCCAAGCACAGGGGCAACTGAACGAGTACCAATGGCAAGACATACTGTATTGATGCTCAATTGAATGGTTTTTGAGACTTACCTGAAGGACCTCAATCCAGATGATGAAGAGATCAATGTTCAGCAGTCAAATCAAAATCCATGTCAACTGATTGAGTGGGAGCTTCTGAATCTTCTTGTACAGTCTTGAAGATCAACCAACAGGTGAGATACTAAGAATAGTTACAAATAGGCGCTGAGAACTCAAGTTTAATTTCGTCTTCTCATTTGGATACTGCTTTAACATGATTCCTACGTCTCTGTAGAATACAAGCTCTAGTAGAGGCCCTCCAGAAACTGAAGCACATGTCACATGACTTCAGGAAAGTAATTGAAATACGCTCTAGATTCAAATAAGCGAGTTTCTAAAGTTCTCCTTATCACAACTCATCTCAAATAACCATTTTGCGACATCACCATGGAGCTGAAAGTACACTCATCTATGAAGGAGCCAGAATACCGCTATAACATACGAAATACGTTCAAAGAAGTTTTCGAATAAGCGTTATTTGCTTACTATTAAGTAATTAAGTCCTTGAAAGTACTATACCTCTTTCATTCACCTCTGTTTTGACCTCCACTGTATGAATTACTCTCTCATTCCAACAGACACTCTCCAAACCCTTACAAAATGAACAAAACAAATGTCCAAAAGAATATAGAATCAAAGACACATCATTCGATAACTAATATCAAATCTTCAGTAAAATCCCACGAAAACTCCCACTACCAAAAAACAACATTTCCTACACTCCTCTTACCATTCATAAGCTGAGAGAAATGCCATGCAAAAAGATACAGAAAGACAATCATAGGCAACAGCCAAAAAGCTCAATTGGTCTGAAATTGACGTACATACAATGAAAGCTGTGATATCGCACTGTCAACAAGTCCATCATCTCAATCTTCAATACACAGATGGTATCAGGGATGAATAAGTTGTATCTAGGAAGTATCTTGTATCAACAGGTCCCACAGAGCCAATTGGCCGTATACAACAGATGTGTTTGAACCAGATACATACTCGTAGTTCGCCTTTGATCGCTACAAGTAGTAATCTTCACCACGTAGGTTGTTACCCATCTACAGACTAGTCACTACCACTACTGGTACGGGATAAGTCTTTACTCATCTACAGTCATTAATCTAATTGGAAAAGTTCTTTATTTTCTTGAATTGGTAAGTCCCTATCTACATCAGATACCTGTAACCTGTCTCTTGGATGAGTTATTCTGGTTCTAATGTTCGTTGTCAACTCCCATCGAATACGTGGTTACCCCGCTAAAGGCCAAGTGCCAATACCAATCTTAGTATGCTCGACTAACATTAGATCGACTCAACAATAGACAATGCTAGAGTGCGTGAATATAACTAGTCAATTGGTGACTGTGAAGCGGTAGAAGATGATTAGACGAAGATGTTATCATTTTCGTTCATTTCTGAGCTTCAGTCTTTGATATTCAACTGAATGACCTCCTACTCTATCCTTCTCACTCAACCTAGGAAGTTAGCTACCGGTACTGTACCGGTATATACAAGTATCGTACACACTTAACCACTCTGACAAAGATACATCTTAGTTGCCTGACGTCACCTATCCCAATATCACTTCTCTAGCCTTGTTATTGTCCTCATACCAGTCCCTACCTCTCCAGCTGACTAAGTCAAATGCCGTATTGGCCAGACTACGGTTATACTAATTCCATAACCACGGCTAAGTCCGACCGGCTGCCTGCTCTGAGTCATACCTTGTGGGTGCTGCAAGCGGCTCAAAGTCGAGTGATAAACAGTGGAAAATATCCTGCGAAAATATCTTGAATCTGGGGTGGGGTGTTTTCTATGTTTGAGATGGAAAATGAAAATTGAGGTTTCAAAAAGCAAATACGGATTTCATCCCATTTCAGACTCCTCATCTCACCGTTGGGTCGTGCAGCGTCCACGGGGCCCTGTACAGCACTGCTTGAGATAAGGGTCCACCTCCTGTACGGGTTTTTGCATGACCTGCAGGCGTACCAATAGCAAGGGAAGATGACGTATGTCCAGGGTATACACTATCGTATCAGTACCATTCAAAATGAGCGCTATTATATCATCTGTTTCACGGAGATTATCCTACCAGGAATGTACCAGTATTATCACTCCACTTGTGGTTATCTTTAACAGTGTATAGTTTGTCAAGGTAAGAATAAGTCGTCTGTATTGTAACTTGGAAGCTTCTTGTTTGGTCTCAGCATGCACGATTTCACGGACAATTATCTCGCTTGAAGATCGGCAGTGGAAGGTGTAGATTTGAAAATGAAAAAGATTCAAGCCGCAATCAAATGCCGAATGAGAGAGGAGGCGATGAGACAGGCGGTACCTGAAATAACGATACTTGTAGTTTGGTTGATTCCCAAAAATAACTCGATTTACCAAATACAAATTCTCAAAATCAATTTGGTCTTCTTTTTTTCCAACTACACGCTCACTACTATCCACCCGCTTACTTGCGGTTAGTTGCTTTCTTGACCCTCCGGCCGCTTCTCGGAGGAGCGCTGTCCGAGGTTTAGCCGACACTCAAAATTCTCTGTTTGGCTTAACCCCGTCTGTAGCCGCACGTATATATAGCGAGTGATTTGGAGAGGAGCAAGGACCCCCCAAAACCGCCATTCGACACCCAAAGACGCCTCCAGACGCCGTAGAGCCGCCCGCCCCCACCCCGCCGAGCTCAGATCCGTTGCCCTGCTCCTTTGAGTGTCTCCCCCGAACAAGAAAAAACAAAAGTTGCTGTCTTGTCTTGCGCTGTCCCTCAGATCCGAGTCGCTCGAGTTTTCACTTCACTCAACTGTAACTCCCCAAAAACAAAAGTCCCAACTAGCTCGCCGCAAAAGCACTTGCAACAACGGGCCGCCTAGAACCAGTAGATACTCTCTTTCTCTGGATAACAAAGGCCGAAAAAGTCGTCGTACAAGCCCGGCAAAAAAAGCCACATACACACGTCACTTGTCTGCAGAGAAGCAGCCAGAGGAGCGATACATCCAGACTACTTGCCACGGTCATTGCCTCTTGCCACCTGTTCAGTGGTTGTCTGTTTTCTGTCCATTTGTCTTGCTCGTTTTTCTCGCCCTTGGTACCTGATAGACCGCTATCAAGACCAATCCCAACAGTGGAATACGTTGGCCGCATTTTTACATTAAGGTTTTGGTGGGAGAAATTTCCTCAACACCTTATCTCAAATCGGCTCGTCTATTCTTCTCGAAACCAGATATAACCCCCCCTCCACCCTCTCTTTCGCTACCACCATTTCGTCGCTCAACCTCCTTCGCCGGCTAGTCTTGCACACTAGACCCTCCCCCCAAGGACCCCTCTTCCCCGCATCCGTCACCCGAGCCTTTGCCCACAGCCCCAAGCCACAAAAGGACCACAGCACAAAAAGCGCCCGTCCCCCTCCCCAGCCCACTACACCCTCCAAGCCACCGCTCCACACACACACCCACACGCACACGTGTACCCACGACCACCACCGGCCCACAACCACCACCACACACACACATACACACTCGTGCTCGCACTCCACCGACTCGAAAAACATGGCCCAGAAACCGCTTTTCCGATTCGGAGCCACCGACTCGCTCGCCACGCTGCTGGAGCGCAACGAAAAATGGGCCAGCCGGGTCTCGTCCGTGCGACCGTCGCTGTTCCCCACCAACGCCCAGGGCCAGGCGCCCAAGATTCTGTGGATCGGCTGCTCCGACTCCCGGGCCGGCGAGGGCTGCCTGGACCTGCTGCCCGGCGAGGTGTTCGTCCATCGAAACATCGCCAACCTGCTGCCCGACTCTGACTTTTCGTCGCTGTCCGTGATCCAGTTTGCCGTCCAGGTGCTCAAGGTGCGACACATTATCGTCTGCGGCCACTACGACTGCGGCGGCGTCTGGTCGTCGCTGACTTCCAAGAAGCTGGGCATCATCGACCACTGGCTGCGACCCATCCGAGACACAAAGGTGCGGCACAAGGCCATGCTCGACGCCATCGAGGACCCCAAGGACAAGTGTGCCCGCCTCGTTGAGCTCAACGTGTGCGCCCAGGTCAACAACCTCAAGCGAAACACGGTCATCATCGAGGCCCAGGGCGAGCGAGACCTCCAGATCCACGGCGTCGTCTACGACCCCGGAAGCGGTCTGCTCAAGGAGATTAGCGTGCCCGAGGACGAGTTTGCCGAGGACTACTTTGTGTCCGACGCCGGCGAGCTCGTGCACTAAGGCCAACACGCACTCTACGCATTTGCATCTGTTGTCTTTCCCGTCGAGGAACCCACAACACTAACAGGTATGTACTCCCCCTCTCTTCTCCCCAAAAGACTTACTAACATAGCAAAAGGAGTGTATTCGATACACCTCAGCAGAGATAGCCCCACCAGCATGGCCGTCCGTCTCATTGCTGAGGCTTGCACAACACACGCGGGCGTGCTCCTCCCTTAGAGGCAGTGGAGGCTTCGCCCCGCATTTGGTAGGCCCTTAACACCGGCGTATCATGTACATATATATTGTACAACTCTTGGATCATATATAGAACACCTCATTGGATCGTATATAGAAGTCTGGATCTGTATAGTAATTATTGTTTTGATTGATTTACAATATTCGTTTAATAACATACAAAATCTCTTTTACTCATTCGTTTGTTTCTTCGTGTCCGGTTTCGTATTTGTTTCGTGTATTTGTTGAGTATTATTCATCCGTATCTGACGTGCCATAATATTTGGTCTCCACCACCGTTTTCGTTCGCCTCAAATTCGCCTCAAGTTCGCTTCCATCTCGCTTCTTTTATGGCCTCAAAGGAGGGTCACCAGGTGGATCCAGTGGGCTGATTTCGGCCCCATACTTCCAAAGCAACAACTTGGCGCTGCACAGAAACATGCACATGACTTTTGCTGTTCAATTGGACCCAAGGGTTGTGCAGTATTCGATGCTCTTCTCTTATCTATGGTGTCATTTGGCGTGATGATATTATACGCTAAGGATTTTAGATAGGTTCAAAGTGTCAAGGTAAAGTGTCAAGGTACGGTCTAGATAATATGGAGGTTGGAAAGACAGACTTCAGATGGTTTCAAGGGATTAATAATGGGTTAGGGTGGAATATTATTGTACAAAGGCCGGTTTAATGAAAGATCCGGGTCATGCTTTGAGGTGTTTTGGGGCAGCACTCTTCGGCTTGGAATCACCTGATTGTGGAGTGAGAGTGGGTCAGTGGGTTGTTTTTGGTGGTTATTTTTGGTTCAATAATGGAGGGAGTGAAATTGGGAGGAAATGGAGAAATGAAGAAATGTAAGGAGATGTATGGAAAATGGAAGAGCAATTGGTGGGTGATGGAGTGGGAGTGGAAGTGAAAGGCCCTTCATCTTCAACTAGAAGATCAGCTCTACTGTCCTTCATCTATGGTCTATCCATCTGATCCACTGTAAAGACTAGAAGTGGGAACTTCAACTAAGGAAATGCCCATGGACAAGATGAGAGCTACGAAGGGTGATATGGAAGCGTGACGGCTTCAGTTGTTTACTTTGCAAGTGTTCATCTTCATTCAAGATCGTTGAAATGTCTAGATGAACGTCTGCACTGTCCAGTCTTCCTTTGATGGAAATGGCTCCTGTTATTGACAGATACAAGAATGAATATGGAACAATTCTTCCTTGTGCATCTTGTTTGTTATCTTTACTCTATACTGGACTCGTACGAAGTACTCGGTATACTGTTACTCTTCCCCTCTCTCTGTCACTGACTCTCTCTGTCACTGTATCCCTGTATAATACGCAATAGCCCACTCCCCTCCACTATTGATCCCTATATTGTCCTAAACACGCCTTAGATCTTTACTTCTAGAGTACATGTACCAGGTAGGTCATGGGTTTTCAATTGTATTCATTCTCGGATCTCAAAAAAGCAAGTCCAAGAGGATGGAGGTGCTTTCGACCATATGAATGAGATGAGAGAATTGAGCACTATAAGAGGAGTTGTATGGGAAGAAAAGGAACGTGAAAGAAGAGGAAATCTAGCAATTCATCTTTCAACGAAAAAAATCAAGCCAAGTTTGGATCAATAGAACGTTTAGATGTTTATGGAGTGTTCAGTCAAGCCAACTATAGTAACTCACATGCACTGATAATCAATGCATGGTGATAATCATGTTGTCAACTCATATTCTGTCATGGGACTTCTAATGACAAATGAGAAAGTGTGGTGTCATCTCCAAACAGAGATTGAGCAAATCTGTAGTCGCGATAGTCACCAGATGGCTCGCTATGACCTCTCCACTGGTGCTCCCTCAAGTACCTACTCTCCCTCCCTCTCTCTTGTCTCAAGACACCGTTGGATATGAAAACAAATAGTGTGACTTTGGGCACGTGGGTGTCAGACTCAGTTGGGAAAGTGACAGCTTTTTCAGTGATAGTTTTTTCAGTGACAGCTTTTTCAGTGATAGTTATGTCAAAGTCTTGGGCATGTCACTCGTGTGTTATGTTAGCGCTTAGGGTAGAGTGACTACGACAAGCAACAGTCTCGGTAGTAGATGTAGAATACAAAACAGTACTTCAAGTCACAGGCCAAGTTATTCAGCCGCCTCCCACCTGTGTGTCTCGTCTACAAGCCATGTTCCACACCTTCTCTTCACTATCTCCCCTCTGCTGCAAACACCCCACTCAGGCAACAGCCACGGGCGTCTACTACGCACGAAATTGACGCGTGGGAAGGTGGAAAAGCAGCAAGATCGTCGCCCGAGTTTACGAGGCAGGTCCAGGCTCAACGGTGGTACGAACGTAGTTTACATGCAGGTACCGAAGGAGGGAAGGTCCAAGGGAGTACGGCACACAGCACACAACAGTACGGCACACAACAGTGGGTATTGTAGTTGTAGTTTGGAGCAAGAGAAAAGCAAACGATGACGGAGCAATCTCTTGTAGATTGTTCATTATTATCTTGACACATGTGCTCCACTTGCCCTGCATGTGAAGCTCAGTATTGTAGGGTCTGTTGATGCATGGTAGATACTTGTGATATTGGACCCAGTTTACCGATTCCAAAGCTGGGGACTTCAAAACCCCGTTTATTGGCCCACCTTTTATCGATACTCATCCTCCTTTCACCTCTATACAGCCCATAAACACATCTACCAGTTACCAATATACAGACGATCTCCGGATCTACAGATCGACGGCCTCGAGGTCTTATTTCTGCCCAAATCAGGACTCGTCCAGACCAAACAAGAAGAACAGTCCACAGGTACCCGCAACGAGCCGTGGCAGAAGATACAGAGAATTACGAGCGGGTATGTATTAGTGAGACAGAGAAGAGGGAGTAAAACAGAGAGGACTTGGTAGAATAACTACAAGCCACTAAAAGCAGTGAAGTAACCTATCGGCATCTGTAAAACACAAGTATATCACTTCCCAGTATACTACTCACCTAATACCTCATTGATCTGAGGTATGATTATCAGGATTAACATTCGGTTGACAAGATGGACCGACTATTGCAGGATTTGATTTCATATGATTATGAGTGGAGTTGTAGATACTGCTCCCATACTACTTAGTACAACTTCCAAGTCAATTCACTTACTGCTCTTCTTCACGTGAATATTCCCTCTCAGTTGTCACCCTCCTCTGACAGACATAGCCCCTTTGGTACACCATCTACACCTTCTAAACACGATCACGCACTCCTGCAGCCTCCTGACGGTCGCGACGATCTCTGAAAGTCTAGAAATCATGCCTATCCGGGACAATCAGGGAGTTTGTGGCCCTACCACTCTACACAGTGCAAGAGTATATATACCACCCGTAACGCCCTTCTAGTTCTGTATCAACCACTTCTCTTCTCTTCTCTCTCTTCTATCAACACTTTTTTAATCTTCTATCACCATGGTTGCCATCAAGAACATTCTCCTCCCTCTGGCCATTGCCTCTTCTGCTCTGGCCGCCCCTGCCGCTCAGGAGGGCGCTATCGCTCAGGCTCGAGCCAACTCCACCATCAATGACTTCATTGATTTCGGAGGAGTGGTTCTCAAGACTGTCACTTCCACCTATGACATTATCACTGCCCCTGATCAGTCCAAGGGCTCTGTCTACGACAACCTGCAGAAGGGTGTTACCAACATCAACAACCTGTTCCCCACTCTGATCAAGGATCTCCAGACTCTGCCCATTGTTGGAAACGTTGCCAAGACTCTTGGTCCTCTCATCATCAACCCTCTGGCTGAGGGCTTTGCCAAGGTCATGCAGCAGATTGCCATCACCATTGTCTCCATGTTCACCGACGGCCCCATCACCACTCTGAGCAACGTGTTCAAGGGTCTGTTTGGCAACTTCCTCGAGTTTGTCCGACAGTTCATTGGCTCCATTGCCAGCCTGTTCCCCTGGATGCACGCCGAGACCTCTTCCATGAAGGCTGCTTCTAACCGACTGGACCAGGCTTACTTTTCTGCCGCCAACAACAACTAGATACCCTTTTAGGTAATTTACTTCTCAAACCACAGGTGCGTCAGCGCCTGTACTCGTAGTAGTATCATTTATGGTACCGGTAGCATCATTATTGTACTGTCTCGTAGACCCTCCATAGTCTGCTTACATCGACAGATGTAGTGAAGTGATAGCCGTGCAGTGTTGTAGTAGAAGAATGAATAAAGATTGGAGAAGGTGGATTTGAAGTCTTCATGAGTTTTTGACTTGACATGAGCAGAATAGACGGGCCTCGATTTCTCATCTTTTCAAGATCGATAACCAACCTTGTGACCGCAGTTGAAGTCCAAATTGGGTGATAGAAGTCTCAATGCTTGGTTGTATTAATAAGAAAGGGGCTGTACCGATATATACGACATTGGAAGTCGTTTGTGGGTATTCTGGTGACCTCTGAGGCGATAGGGTAGGGTGTAGAACAAAGACCTACAACAGCACTTATACGCCAGGAATAGACGTAGAAGATGTCCCAGGTGCTGATTCTGAGCTCATTAGAGCACTGGAAAACACTCAAAAGCCCTTATATCCATTTTCTGTCATTTGTCACACCACAACTCTCAGCTGGTGATCCAGAGAGTCATATTCCTCAAAGTAGACGGTCAGATTGTAATTGTAGAAGTAAGAAAAGAAGTAGAGATGAATGTAGCAAGTCTGAAAGCGCCACATTAGCTCTTTAAAACTCATCTTCTCCTTAATGACTGACATGAACACTTTCTTCATACTGTAGCCTTGGTATGCTTCAAATAGGAGCGAAAAAGAAGAAAATGGCCTTCAAAAGTCGACAGGTAATTTCAGCGAGTATTAAGTATCTCAAAACCAACTTTCAGCCTTTCATTTGTCCCCTTCATGTTTCTCGTTATCACTCTCCTCTCCCCCATATCTCCACCTCCTCAATATGGTTCAACAAAGTTCATGCAGTGGGAAAGAAATCCACCAGCATCACCACCATGCCAGGCAAATTCACTCTGTGAGTAGAAAAAACGAAGGAAACAGCCGAAAAGCCCCCCTCAACTTCTTTGCTAACACAGTGACGTGGAAATTCCGTTTCCTACGGAGCGACAGGCGCAGATTGTGTGCACCACCATTGCTCAAGACAAGCCCTTGAAAGCTGATGAGTTGAGCCATGAGCTGACCACCAAGGGGTCTACTCTTGTCATTCATTTTGCCGCTGCGTCTAACCGGTCGTTGCGAGTTGGAGTCAACAACATGATGGACAATATCGGTACTGCCATTGAGTGTCTAGATGAGCTGGATCTTGATAAGTTTGGACAGGCTGTGTAGAGAGCCAAACGAAGGAAAACGGAAAAACAGAAGAAATCAAGGAAGGAGTACGACCATAGAACCCAGCGGAGCAAAATTCATGCTGTCAATCATTTTTTGAGTCGATTTTCGAGTCGACTTTTTCAGCTCCGTTTCTCACATGAGTCTCATATTGGATGTTTAGTCATCAGACTGAGACCTTCCATGCTACCTTCCACGCTAACGGACCTGCTCCTGGAAGGCAAGCATAAAAGGCATATATTGATACGAGTATAATACGATAAGTATATCGGTAGGTAGATGAAATAGAGGTATGAATAGGGTAGAAAGACGGATAAAAAAAGCACAAGTAGTTTGACGTAGTGTGGCCGTATCACCGGTATCTCCTGTTCCGTCATTGTCACGTGCATATCACTTTACGTCACCCAGATAGGCAACGTCTCTGTCGATCTTATTGGAGGAGGGAGTGGAGAAGAAGAAGTGGAGAAAAAGAAGTTGAAAAAAAAACACTAGAAAAAAACACAATTTTTTGACAAAATCTCAAACCCACCTCTCCCCGGCTACCCGCTTGATTCAAATACTCCTGCTTTCCCCCCTCCTCCCCTCCACCTTCCTCTTTGGCTGAGTCATCCCTGTCATGTCTCGTCATGCGTGTTTCTAACCACCTCCCAATAAACTCGTGCTAATTATATATCACTCAGCTCAGCTCTGATACCTTTCAGCCCACGACGGAAGACTGTACTCCCCTACAACTTGTCCGTCCCAGCCCTATTGTCCCTCCCCGAGCCTCCATCAGAGAATGCGGCGAATGAACGCATATAATGGCCAACAATAAAGAGCGAAAACGAAGCCACAAGAAAACGCCCGTCCAATCCGCCGTCCAATCCGTGTCTTCTTCCGCACAGTCTGAATCCGCCAAACCGCCGGCCAAAAAAAAATCACCCAAGCCAACGACCCCGGCTTCTCGTTCCAAGAAACCCGCCACCGAAGGCTCTGTTTCCAAGCCCGCCAATCGCCCCAATACTGCCAATGGTCGACGTGGAGAACGTGAACGTAAACCGTCACCCTCCGTGGTGTCTAGGACATCTGCTGCGGCGACTATGACCATGACTCCTGAGCCCAGTAATGTGCCTTTACAGCCGTGTCAGGTGACTCCTGTGATTCAATCATCGCATTTGACGGTTCCTTCTGCTTTGGCTGAGAATCGGAAACCAAGAAAGAGACGATCCAGAGACCCATCTAATCAGCCAAACAAGAGAGAAGATAACAAGAGAGAAGATAAGAGTGTCAAAGAGGAAGACGTCAAAAGTGACGCTCGTGAGGATGATACCATGATGTCTTCTTCTCCTACTAATAGCACTGCTTCCAATGTCTCGATGATGAGCTCTTCGACTCCTACTCCTGCTTCTCCCGCCAGATCTGCTCTTCATCAGGAACTCCAAAACATCTACCATCGAGTCTGCCAGCTGGAAGACCAGTGTGGACGTTTGATGCAGAAACTGGCCCAGGAGATTCCCCAAAAGGATGAACCGAATATCACTCAACATACTGATATTCGCCAGGAGCGTCTTAACCGATTGTTGTCCGATGCTACAAAGAAACATGCTGCTTTGTTGGATGCTCACTACGACTTTCTGAGAGCTGCTCATTATGGAGATTCGTCTTCTTTGAGAGGTCTAGTCAACAAGTACGACATTCCCAGTCGTCTTTGGTCCCGAGGAGTATATGCCTTTGTTCACATTGCTCGAAACTTGCAACCCTACGCTGCTCGGTACCTCAGTGATCATCTGAGACACTGTGCTCAGGTTTTGTTGTTGCTAGCTGAGCCGTACTTTGACCGAGAAGCTGACGGTAAGAATCTCCCCTCTTGGACTGAAGCAGTGGGAGATCTGGCTCGAATCGGCATGTCTGTACGTACAGATGACGCCATTTACTGGCGTGGAGTGGCCCATTGGTGGTACAGTCGGACTCTTCTGACGTCTGATGATAACGGAAGACCTCATCATCACTTTGCGTTGGTTTTGGCGTGTCGTCTGGAGTCTCTATTGTCTCTCTGTCGAGCCACTCTTTGCATGGTCCCCTTTGCTCCTGCTTCCAACACCATGGACGCCTTGTTCAATGCTGGAGCAGCCAAAATGCAGCGACCTGGAGAACGGGAACCTCTGGAAGTCGTGGTGGACTCTTTTGTTTCGATCCATGAAGGAGTCACCAAAGGCAAGTTCCCCGAGATTCGTCAGAAACTCATTTCTCTAGGAGCAGTCATTGCTCGAACTCCTAGTCCGTTTCTGGCGTCTCGATCAGCCATGTTTGCTGCCATCAACATTGCTGGTCTGCATGAGTATGGCCGTGGAGCTCTAGCTGGAGTATGGAGAGACAATGTGGATGAAGACACAACAGTCACTGTCCCCAGTCCAAACAAGTACGTTGCATTCCACATTCTTCGAGCACACCTGGCTCTCACTTCCGACAAGGCTCTTCCTCATTTGATTCCATGGTTACTATTCATGCAAGCTCTTGCTAAACACCCCAAAGTGTTTGTCCAAGTGTTTGACCATCGGTTTCCATGGAAGGATTTGTTATGGTACCTGAACGAAATCTTACGCAAGACGTCTCGTGCTCCTGTCAATAGTACCTCTGGAACCACCTTCAACTTTCGACAACCTCCTCCTCCAAGAGAACAACCTCCATCTCCTGAAGGATATGTTTCTAAACTACCTGAAGAGATTATTCTGCGGGGTTTCTCATGGGCTAAAGAAGTCTTGTCTTGTCCCTTTGACTGTGATACTCAAGATATCGTCAACGCCATGTCTCTAGGAGGTCAGTTGGACTATACTCTTGGAGAGAGTACTCGTCTTGAACGTGCTCAGACTCTGATTCGAAATCTAGGAGACTCCGGTTTGTTCAAACTGGACGAATCCGGTCTAGACCAAGATCCTGAGCTTGCATCCTGTCTTGCTTCAAAGACTGAAGCTCCAGATTACATTTCCGAGTACGAGGCGTACCATGAGTTTCTGCCCGATATTGGGGGAGAAAGCTCGTCAGTGACTTCAGACGATATCCAGTCATTGTGCAAGAAACGAGATATGGTCCGGCAAGAGTGTGGAGTTCAGTCCAAGATTGAAAACTTGGAGTTGACCACTTCTCCTCTAGCTGGAGAACGAAAACCAGCCATCATTTTCGACACCAATCTCTGGCTAGATGAGCTCGAGTTCATTGCTACAGTTGTCGATTGCGGCTGGCTACGCATCAAGGTGCCTGTTACGGTCATGTACGAGTTGGAAAAGCTGCAGACTTTCAACCGAGATGTCCGTCTGAGCACTCTAGCTCAACAAGCTCTTACCTACATCAAGTCCCAGGGTCATCAGAGCCCCGGAATCTCCATTGTTGGGCTTGATGGAGCTGTTCTCAACGAGCAAGCTTGTGCTGAAGGTGTGGCTCGTATCTTCAACGAGTACGGCACTGGCCAGAACAAGCGAGGTCAACCGAATGTCTCCAACGACTTTGCTAAACGTGGCCAGCCCAGTATCGATGAGTTGATTACTCGCACGGTTGGAAAGTTGCAAAAAGGCAGCCGTGGAGGCTCGCTCCGAGCTCTACTTGTGACCAACGACAAGAATATGCGCTTTCTGGCTCTCACTCAATCTGTCGCTGTTTCCTCCGGCGCAGAGTTTATGAACATGTATGGAGAAGAGTCTGGAGAACGTCGTAACGAGACTCCAGGCATCCGGTCCATGCGAAGCAGAAAGAGCGAGCTTACTATTTAGCTAATGGATGAAGAAGTGCGTCCTGTTGGATGTCACCACTTTTCACAGTCAGGTTTCGTAGCATCATCATACTGTAGATTGAGAAGTAGATATTATTCAAAAGTCATATTGCCAAAAGTAATGCCATAGCAAATTGAATCATTGCTATATGAAGGGGATGCTTGTAGATTCGGACAAGTTGAAGTTGATAACTTACCTATAAAAGTGGCAGTATAGATGGTATATGAAGTACGAAGCTGAGACATTAGAAGACTACAAGTAGCAACATATGGACTCAAAGAGAATGGTTATGAACTTCTCTTAGTTGGTTATACACTCCGTAGTGAACATGTAAGACTACCGGTGCCGGGCCAATATCAGAGCATATGAACCCAAGGCTACTAATATGAGCTGTTTCACCGTATTGTAGTCACCCAGCTCATAATATACATGAGTTAACGGTTGGAGGTATAGCTCAAAATCATCTCAAGTTGGCATATCATCAACTGCTATATTTTTACTCTCTCTAGTGAGAGTTCTTCATGAGAATAGTAATTACTAAAGGACCTTAGAACATTGATGTTTTATACGGTATAGTCGACTAAAAGTATCTTACAGTATACTTGGGTGGAAATTAGAGAGACTGTCCCTTCAGGTTAGTTGGTATCTTCATAGTCAAGACTGAAGTTCAGAGGAACAAGTCTGAGCGTTTCTCACATTAAAGTAAATCAAACCTATAAAGTGTACCAGAGACAACATAAAGAACCAGTGGTGAGACTTCTTTTTACCAACTGCACTAATAAATGCTATCGAGTTTCATCTACTACTACATACTGTACCTCTTTCTTTCTTTTCTTTCTCATTCAATCGTTCCTAATACCACTCAAACCTGTTGGCTTACGGATAACTTTCTAGGTCAATGAATAAAAGCCGAAGAGAAGTAAAAGACGACATTTTAGACATTTCACCAGCTATCATTCTACAATCGATAACTTCTAGAGACCCTCAGTACGTTTCATAGTCTCACTTCTGGCTAAAGAGTATCCGGTATATGAATGATTTTTACAGGTCGACATTGGTGGAAAAAAGGGCAATATTTGAGAGATAACATGATAAAGTCGTTTGGAGAGCAATTGAGTGGTTGTTGGTTAGAATTTCAGTTTGTAGTCACGTTCTATGGGCACCTGCTCCCTCAAAGTGTGATGGCTTAGAGTGTAGCCCTTTAGGATACTCAATGATAGAGTCCAGTCATGGTCAAAATTATATCATAGATTATTCATCTCTTACATGGGTTGCACTTGTACTCTTACTGTTACACTATATCGTCGCTCTACAGGTATCGGATCACCTAATTATCTCTATCATTGTATTTTTCTCCCTACCACGTAAGCTTAAGAGCATCGTACTTGAGTCGATCAGCGTCGGTAACCGACGGTCTAATCTTGTTGAAAGCCTCCTCGAAGTGATGGTTAGTAATCTCAATGCTACTGGGAGGAGCAGCCTTGTGATCATGGGTCACCTCGGCTCCCAAAGTGAACACTTGTTGTCGTAGAGCCATGAGACCCGCCTCGTTAGCCAGCTGAGTCAGATCGGCTCCAGAGTAGTTGCCACATCGAGAGTCAGCCACAATGTTGCGCAGGTTGACATCGGCAGCCAAAGGTCGTTTTCGACACACCTTGGACAGAATTTCAAACCGTTCATTCTCGTTAGGAAGACCGACAAACAGAGTCTTATCTAGACGTCCTGGTCGAACCATGGCAGGGTCAATGATATCGGGTCTGTTTGTAGCAGCAATCACATAGACTCCTTTTCGTTCAGTGAGACCGTTGAGCTCGGTCAGAAGAGTGTTGACCAGTCTAGAAGAGTGTTCTGAACCTCCATCGTCTCTTCGAGGAGCCAAGGAGTCAAACTCATCAAAGAAGATGATACAAGGAGAAGACAAAGCCGCTCGTTCGAAGACTTGTCGGATAGCCCGTTCACTTTCTCCGACGTACTTGTTGAGCAGTTCAGGTCCTCGTACTGAAATGAAGTTTGCAGCTGTTTCAGAAGCAACAGCCTTGGCCAAAAGAGTCTTACCACATCCAGGAGGTCCCCAAAGCAGCACTCCACCTGGAGCGTCGACTCCAACCATTTTGAACAGATCGGGTTGTCTGATTGGCTGCACAATGGCCATATGAAGTTCTTGTCTCACTTGAGCCAGAGCTCCCACATCTTCCCAAGATACGTCAGGAACAGTAGCGAATCCTTCTCGTTTGGAGGAGGGTTGAATGAGAGGAATGGCGGACAGGAAATCGTTCAAGGCAATGACCATATTCTGAAGCTGAGAGGCCGTCAGAGGGTTAGGGAACATTCTCAAGAAATCGACCCAAACAGAAGTATGAGGGGGGTTAGGGAGGGTGATGACGGTTGAGGCTTTGGCGACAGCTTCGGAGGGAGTATTACCTGTCTCAGTAGCATTAGAAGCAGTGACAGCTTTTTCAGTAGCATTCTCCTCCTTAACTTCAGTAGTCTCAGTCTTAACTTCAGTAGTGTCCTCCTTCACAGTCTCCTCCACATCCATAGCATCCACCTCTTGGATCTTATCATTGGTCTCTTCTCCAGCCTCCTTCTTATCGACCAGCTGCTTGAACGCTCTCTCAAGAGCCATGGAACCTGCAGCAGTCACTAGAGCTTTCAGATCGGCGGCAACATAACCAGGAGTTCGCATAGCCAGCAGCTCAAAGTCGATATCGTCGTTCAACTTGAGAGGTCGAGTAATGGCCTTGAGAATGAGTTCACGTGACTTTCGATCAGGAACAGCCATGGCAATCTCTTCATCGAACCGTCCAGGACGTCGTAGAGCAGGATCAATAGCGTCAGGACGATTAGTAGCTCCCAGAACAATAACTGGTCGGAAATCGTTCTTTTCAGGGTTCAAATCATCGATACAAGTGAGCAACTGGGCCACTATTCGAGTCTCCATACCCCGTCCTCCTCCCTCTCGTTTAGGAGTGACTGCATCAATCTCATCAATGAACAAAAGACAAGGAGCAATAGCTCTGGCCTCTTCAAAGATTTCTCGAATCTTCTTTTCACTTTCTCCAGACATTCCAGATACTACGGAAGGAGCAGAAATGGACATGAAGGGCACCTGGGCCTTGTTAGCAATGGCGTTGGCCAAAACGGTCTTTCCACATCCAGGAGGACCGTGAAGAAGTACTCCTCGAGGCATAGTAAGACCTGTGGTTTTGTAGACCTCGGGGTGGGTCAGGGGAACCAAAACCGACTTGGTGATCTGCTCAATCACCTTTTCAATGCCTCCAAGATCCTCTAAACTGATGGACAGCTCGGATTTGTGTTCTACTTGTGTTAGCCAAAGAAGGGGAAATGAATGGTGAAATGATCAAAAATGAAAACACCAACAGGAAAGTGAAGTCTGTGTCTTCGTCCAAGTGAGTTGTATCCTCTGGTGAGTGGTATTCATATAAGAAGTACTCGTAAGAGTAAGCATCCTCATAATGGAGAAGTACCCTTCAAGTAAGTACTCTCTCATAAGAGTAGAACCATCCAAATGAGTATACTCTCTCATAAGAGTAGAGCCCTTCAGGTGAGTATACCCTAAGTGATTTCTGATCACCTCATAAGAGTAATACTCCCTTTATGAAGAATGTTCCTCACAGTGAGTACTCTTCACATAAAAGTGGAGCTCCTCTCATAAGATTAATGCCCTTTAAGTAAGACTTTCACAGTAGTACTCTCTTAAGAACATTGATCTCATGGGAATGAATACTCTCATGTGAATAATACTCTGATACGAGTATACTACTAAGTGAGTGTTACTTGAGAGTAGTACCTCCAGAGAGTAACACCTCCAAGAGAGTAACAATCTCACAATGAATGAACATTGTCTCAAAAAAGTCATGCTCTCAAGTGAGAAATACTTCTTGGATAAAGTAGTACTCTTCAAGTGGATATACTCTTGAAGCGAGTAACACCTCTTATAAGAGTAATACTCCTCAAGTGAGTCTTCAAGTGAGTCTTTAAGTAGGTATACTCTCTCTTAAAAACAATGCTCTGAGTATACTCTCTTAAGTGAATAACACCTCTCATAAGGGTAACTCTCATAGTAATACCTCCAAGTGAGTGACACTCTCGGATGAGTAGAAGCTTCAGTGAGCAGTACTCTCAAGAAGTACTCTCAAGAAGGACTATTCAGAGCAGTACTCTTCAGTAGTACTCTCAAGTAGTACTCTTCAGTAGCACTATCAAGTAGCACTCTCAAATAGTACTCCCAAGTAACACATTCCATTCCTTAGCCCCCCCTCTCTCTCATACATACCCTTCTGCTTCTTTGCAGTTCTTTCCTTCGTCTTTTCTCTCTTTCTCTTCTTTTCATTATCTCCTCCTTCAGCTGGGGTAGCTGCTCCAGAAGTAGCAGTAGGAGTAGCTCCTCCAGCAGGAGTGGTATTCCACAGTCCAACTACAGACTTGTTCATACTGTTGGGATCAGGAACAGGCGTAGAAGCCGCTGGAGTAGATGCCGTGGACGTTTCTTCCTTTTTGTCCTTTTCAAGAGCTCCAAAAATAGGTCCACTGGAGGGCTCGGCAATGTCCACATCTTCCTCCACATCCATAGCGTCTCCATTCAGTCCGTTTTCAGGGTTGCCTCCAAACATGCCGCTCTCTTCTTCCTGTCTCAACAGAGTGATGGCAGAGTCCACATGTCGTCCAAGTTCCTGTTTTCCTAGTCTTCCAGTAGGTCCTCCTCTAGCTTGGACGTATCGAAAGACCTCGAGATTGGACAGGTTTTTGGCGGTGAAGGTATCGTCGGCCTGGCATTTTTCCTCCAGCAGATCCACCGTCAGCTCGTAGACCTTTGCCTCCTGCTGCTTTTGCAATCTTCCCTTGACTGGTTTTTTGCCGGCCATTTTTGGTCAATAGCTTTCAAAATCGATATCAAAATAATTTCGTATGCATGAAATCTAAATTTTTGGATCCATTCAAACTTTCAAACTAGAGTCACGTGCATGCATGATATCAACTTTATACAATCTCACCAGGAGGAGACCACCAACCAAACATCTTCAATGGGAAACCAAACGTCCAAGGGAATCAAGGTGACGAGCCAGGATAAGGCGATTCTGGATCTCAAGCTGCAGCGCGACAAGCTCAAGCAGTACAAGAAGAAAATCCAGGTTGTTTTGGACTCGGAAGTGGAGCTGGCCAAGGAGGCTCTGAGAAAGGGAGATAAGAAGAGAGCTCTACTGGCTTTGAGAAAGAAAAAGTACCAGGAAGGAATGCTGACTAAGACAGACGAGCAGCTGGAGACCCTGGAGAATCTCACCTCGTCTATAGAGTTTGCTCTGGTCCAAAAGGATGTGGTATATGGACTAGAGCAAGGTAACAAGGTGCTCAAGGAGATTAACCAGGAGATTTCTCTCGATCGAGTTGAAAGACTACGAGATGAAACAGAAGAAGGTATTGCATACCAGGAGGAGGTTTCGGCAATGCTCATGTCCAATATCTCCAATGCTGATGAGGAAGATGTTCAGGCTGAATTGGAGGCTCTAGAGGAGCAAGAGAGAGCCAAGATGCCTGTTAAGCAACCTGCTTTCCCTGAAGTGCCCAAGGATAAGATTGAAGAACCCATGGACCTGCCTAGAGTGCCGGAAGGAGTTCCTAAAGCGAAGGAGGAGGCAGTCAAGGGGGATAAGATGGAGCCTTTGTTGGCTTAGACGATTAAGGGGTCACTCTTGGAAAGATGAAACACGTCTGGAATGAACAAAACCAGAGCTTGTTTTGTTTTGAAAGGGCTGGTTTGGAATGGTCTGATTTGGGTTGTTTTGATTTGTTTGATTTGGTCTAAATGCACGAATTTATCCACATCTGAATTCTTCCACATCTGCATTGAGGGGTGTCCAGGAATGTTTTACAGTGTTCAAGCTGTTGCAGTTTACATTCAAGCTGCTACAGCTGTTCTACAGTGTCGATTTGTTCCACATTGACTGTTTGAAGAGTGTTACTTTTGCGATTCGGGTTTCTACAGTGCTTATGATAGAAAGAGTTGTCCACACGAGTGCTGAAGGTGTTATCCGCAATGAATGTTCAAGATGTTCTACAGTTGGAGAGGTCAAATGCTCTACAGATAGACCATTCTGATATGAGACTGGTCTTAATGCCTGATGAAGACCAATGGTACACTACAATACAACCTATTAGAACATGATGATCACGAAGGACTACAACTATCGTACAATACAACCCATCAGAACACGAAGAACATGAACTACAACTACCGTACAACCCCTTAGAACACTCAGATCAGGATCATTCACTTTCAAACATGTTTAACGTCATTTGTTTTCTGCCTAATGGAACATTTACAACATGTTGATCTACCTCCCGTCTGGACTATTGAGCTACCTGGTGAAACTTACAGGAACACTCATCTGGACACTCAGAACATGAGTATTGTTACAATACTGCAATTACGGTACATACTGCTCTACTGTCTACTGTCATTCTTGTCATCCACTGAATAAGTTATAAATTAGACCAGCCTGTAGACTAAAAGGGCTGTTACACGTTAGTATATACCGGGGCTGTATGATGCGAGAGGTGGGATTAAACCAGCAGAGGTGTTTTTTTGTCGTGGGGAGGAGGAGCAGTGGCGGCGGTCTGAGCAGTCTGGGCAAGAGACGCTCGTTGTGTGGGAGCAGAGGGGGCTGCGGTGGCGGTGGTGGTGGTGGTGTTGGTGGCAGGCGAAGAAGGAGAAGAGGCTGCTGCTGCTCGGAAAGAAGCTCCAAGCTCATAGTCGGGGTTGTTGTCCAGATCCAGGCCCTGGTTGAGAGGAACAAAGTAGTAGAATCGCAGCACAATGTCCTCCATCTTCATGTTGTGCAGCCAGTCCTGGTGCTCGTCCACACAGTGCTCCAGAGCGTCTCGGTAGTACATGTTGGTGAAGCACGCATCACACTGGATGACCGACTGGAGAGTGAGCTTGGACACGTCCTTGATTTTGGGCATAATGAGAGTGGAAAGGGGTGAGTGAGAGAGAAGGGGGGGTTGAGGGTGTGTGAGAGGGAGTGTGGGAGGGTGAGAGGGAGAGAGAGAGAGGACTCGATGATGAAAGAGTCGGGAAACGGACCGGATTATATATAGTGTTCCGAGACGGAGAACAAGAGGTTTCGGGTCGTCTCCTATACATGGAAACCTGCATATATGATTTGATTGAAAGATTGCCTTTTTGTTTTATCTTATTCTGTAATATAGCTTTTCCTTTATTCTCACCAAAAGTACACGTCTTTTGAGGACATATTATATCGCCGGCTTTTGTTCAATTTGCGCTCTTTGTTCCTCTTGCACTGCTGTTCATATTATAATGCATGCGTTTTTGGAGAATGCACGCTTTTTTGTGAGATAATATCACCCTCTCTGTTATCTTACACACACTTGCCAATTGATTCGTATTGGTACTTGACTTTACTTAATGGACACCCTGTGTGGAGAGAAGAGGGCCCCTGCATGCCAGCATTTCAAGATTGTAAAAAGGAAGAGTAAAGGCAAGGAGAGTGTAAAAGTAAAGGCAAAAGAAATGGATATAAAAATTATGTGGAGTTTGAGAGCTCCTCTAGTTGGAGCAATAGTGGAGATATCGACAAACGGACAACGTCATCTTGTTGTACTCGTTCGTACCATCCCAATGAGCACTTTGAACCCACCTCTACCCCCATAATTCCCCTCTTTATCCACACTCTTACCTTCTCAACAAACCAGGATCATATTAATAATAATGTTCCTCCAAGTGGAAAAGTCCACACAAGGAGCGCAGGTTACAAAACAGGGCGTTTTAAGCGGGCCGTTTTTTGCAAAAGGACATTCCTTGACCACTCCTCCACAACTAGGCTCCACAGAGGCGGAGATATAAAAAAAAATTGCCACACTTGTGTTTCATTAAATATTATTCAGCAGGATATTATGTGGAAAAGCGCTTTCGGATGGGTGGATCTCATCATGAGCCCATATTTTCAAAGTGCCAAATGTGTGGGTTGATTAGGTCTAAGACACCCAGGCACAGGCACATTCCTGCCAACACAATAGAGTCCACACAACAAGCTGCTTTGGAAAGAAAGGGTCCCTGCAACCCACAGCTCGTATTGGTGACAATGGGCGACCCCCACATGTCCACCTGTAGCTCTGGTCCCCGCCAAGTTGGCCGTGTCGGTCCACCCGCGGTACAGTAGTGTAATACCAGTGTGTGTAATTCTCGTCCACACCTCGGTGGTTTACGTTTTACCACATCTATGCCTCCTTTGCCACCTCGGCTGTGTCTTTTTCCGGCAGCCAAAAGGTAAGCTCTTTATCTGCCGTGGCCAGTTGCATGGAGGCTGGATTCACGCCCACAATCTGAGGCGTGGCTGCGTTGGGAGCGCAGTTGAGCGCCTTGGAAGGATACAGCCGGCCTCGCTCGTCCACACGGTCCTGCAGATCCCACACCATGACTTTGCCGTCTCGGGAACACCCCAAAACGGACCGTCCATCGACAGAAAAGGCAGTGTGTGTGGACCCGCCCCGCATATTGTCGGGATCGCGTCTGAGGGGGTGGTGGCCAACCAGCTTGTGCGTAAGATTACCCGTGAAGGCGTCAATGACGTGGTGCTGCTCTCCATAGGTCGCCAAGAGAATATACTTGCCATCGTTGGAGAACTCTACCGACGCCCATCCGTCGCCAGGGGGAGCAGGAAGAGCAAAAGTGGCAAAGGGGTCTGCTCCCCAGGCGGAGACAGAGTAGAGAGATAAGTCCTGGGCTGAAGTATTGGCCACTCCAAAACATAAACCTCGAGGATCAAATGCAATGAGATTAGGACTCACGAGATTCAAAACTCCTTGACAATGAGGAGACCGTAAATCCCATAATCGAACCGTATGGTCCATTGAAGCTGATAACATGATATCGCTGACTGGGGAGACATTCAAAGCATGCACTTTATCCTTATGACCTCGAAAGTACCGAATGTACGAATTGTCATGAAGAGACAAGTATCGGATAGTATCATCTTCCTTGGTAGAAGCATAGACGATACTCATGCTGTTATGGGTGAATCTGGCCAGGTGAGCACCATACTTTTTCGAGTAACTCGACCGCTGATGAGTACCCTTATGAGCAGAATACAACTGGATGGATTCGTCCAATCCAGCAGTCACGGCATACGCGCCCGTATCGTCAAAGTCCAGCGACGTGATTGCGTCATTGTGATGGTACCGCAGCGTTTTCGACGGCTTGAGCGTCTTGTAAGTCTCGATACTAGCCGGAACCGATTCCATGGTGTAGATACATTTCGTGATGGTGGTATTTTTTAGGTTGACGATAGTTCGGGTCACGTGACTGGAGAATTAGGTTGTCCCGGCGACGCGCAGAACCAATATCACGAATCTAGGAATACATATGACTGCTCGAATACAAAAATAGCTACGGAAACGTGCTGCACACATTCTTCCACATATTGGCTCGTATATTGGCTCATCAAACGTACTTTCCGTTAGACATTCGACCTATCAACAGACCTGTCACTATTTGACTGATCGCCAAAACTCTATTACCTCTACAGCCATTGTTTCAAATGTTTACTCTATCATCAGCGTGACTTTTCCGCCACTTTGAAAATTCTCTTCTTTCTTCTTTTTCCAGGCATAATGGGCACCGTGAGTACTTTTAATTCGGACAAGGAATCTTGGCGGAAAAACTGCTCCTAAACTGTTTCTTTTTTGCGTCTCTTTACGCCACCTGAGCCGCCTTACTATCTCTTTACTCTACTAACACAGCTCGGTCGAATTTTCCACTTTTCCTTTGACCTGGTTCTGGTCTCCACCATTCTGGCCGGTGTCAAGCGGTCCACCGGTCTGACCATCAAGACTGGCGACTTTGAAAACAAGGACACCCGATCGTACATTGAGCGGTACCTCGATGTGGGTGAGTGGGTGTTTGACACCTCGGTGGCCTTCATGTCCACTTCCAGCTACTTTGAGCGACGGCCTCCGCGATTCTAATCGACAGAGACATGTGAGTATTTTGGCATTGCTTTTTTCAATGATGTTTATGGTAAAAGGTCCGAGACGCAGGTTAGGTGGGGGAGGGCGGAGGAGGAGGCTATCTACGAGTTCTATGCTTGAGCTTCTTAAGAGTTTTCTGCTAGAACTTCCTATGACGAGGGTTTCATTTGGATCTTCTTATCTTAGGTGTTCAATGCTGCAACTTCTTATCGCTCAATGCTACAACTATGTTCTATAGACCTCACGACCCCCTATCCCAGTTCAAACACCTCCGAAACGCCTGCAACACAGCAAATCAAGAGCCTCGCTCCCACTCTTCAAGGGGCTGTTCTCAAAGGCCCCAGGGTCCAGCTGAAGGCAAGAGTGGACATTTACGTACAGTATTGTGTCAAGTCGATGAGGGCGGTTTCTCTGAGATATTGGAGACCCCATAACGGTTTTGAGAGTGTGCTAACCTAGGAACAAAAAAAAGTAGGTACGGTAATGATAACAATGGTATAATAAGTGGGACGGTAGTACGATAATTGTAGATGTGTCTGTACACGTATCTGTAGCCATTGCGTTAGTATGGAGTGTAAGGCATTTGGTAATGTTTGAGAAGACGAACTCTTGAAGATATAACAGAAGCTGTTCAAGTGTTCTCTATAAGAAGTCTCTGATCAGAGGCAACTATTTGTTGTTCTGAAAGTAATTGGAACAATGTGGATATCATGATACTTGGATTGAGGTCTAACACTTCGCTCAAGAATAGAGTGGAAAGTGATGAGGAGCTTCTTGAATACTCCTCCGAGATATGGGATTGTTAATCATACTTCAAGTGTTGTTATGATCAGAGAAAGACAATAGAATAAGCTGTCTGGAACATGGGAATAACTCGCTTATTGTAGAATTGGTATTACTTCTGGTAACTTCATGTATTCAATGGTGGATTTCCCAAGTCTACCAAAGCTCTTCATTTGAACATGGAAGGACTTTACCTTATAGACTAACAGTGGATCAAGATCAACATGTAAATTTGAGCAATTCACGTGTGTCTTTGTATAACTACATTGGAAGAACTTCAATGTTTCCATGTCGCTTTATCATCTATTCGATATCTCTGTGAAATGTTCCATTGACATGCCATTGGTCTCTTAGATACAGAGGAGATGAACATGGACTGAAACTCGCCCTTACATACTATATTCCGTCGACTGTACTAAATGGAGGTAACGAAGGGGTGCTGTGTCTACTTCTTCTATTCGACTCTTGAAGTGTTTATCCCTCTTTATTTGCACTTTGATTATATATAATCTCCATCTTCCCTGCCGATCATAGGTTTATTAAGGATAAAGAGGTCCTGTTACTTCCCCCAATAATGATACTAAAGACAAGAAGAGTTTACACCTTGAATCCCCTCAATACCAGCTTTCTAACGATACCCTTCACACTCGCACAAGTCGTCGATTGAGGGAGTGGCATCGCCTCTTTCTTTGGTTAGTCTACTACTTAGGATTAGTTAGAGATGTCAGGATGCCTTGAAAGTTGCCCGAGTGAAAAAGTACATCCACAATGTGCCCAGAGTTGTTTTAATAGACCATAAGGCAACTCATTCGGTTTTTACAAATCATATTGCAGACCATTTGGTGCTACCGGTACCTGTACTGCTATCTCCTGTGCTGAGTAAGCTCAGGCGTCTCATACTGCCTGAGAACAGCTATTCTACGATACCCTACAATATCAGTATCAAGTACTCCGTCAATCTATCATATGTACATTCAATATATCCTTTCTCGTTTGATCCTCCTACGGACTACTTCGTAGCCCGTCGTAGCCCGTCTACTTCTCCGTTCTTCTCCTGACTACTGCGTAGTCAGTCGTTACTCCATTCTCTCCTCCTCCTCAGGGGCAAGCAGATCCTGCTGCTGGAGCATCTCGGCCAGCTCGCCGCTCTGGCTCATGGACATGACAATGTCGCAGCCACCAATAAACTCCTTGTTGATGTACAGCTGGGGAATGGTGGGCCACTGGGAAAACTCCTTGATGCCCTGTCGCAGCTCCTCGTCCTCAAGAACGTTGAAAGCAGCAAACTTCTGGGGATCGACGCCCTGGTGACCCAGAACCTGGATGGTGGCTCGAGAGAATCCGCACTGGGGGAACTCGGGGGTACCCTTCATGAACAGAACGACAGGAGCAGTTCCAATGGCGGTCTCAATGGCCTCCTTGGTCTCAGTAGAGATGAATCGTCGCATGGAGGCGATTCGGGAAACGGGGGCTCGCAGAGCGGGAGCAGCTCGCAGAGCAAACAGGGATCGTTGCATGAACATTGTGTGTGGTTGTGAGCTTTGCTTGGTGGTGATAATGATATTACAGCTTCTTCATACAGTAGCTTTGGGTTACCCGGAAGTGGAGTGCATCGATGCGGTACCTGGCTATCCCAAGCTGTAATGCAACGACTTCTATTGGAGGGTTGGGTGTGATTACTAAGGGTGAAAAAGGAAAGAATAAATGAATTGCGGTGACACAGATACAAGGTGATAGCTTTAATTGCACTGGTTATTGGAATTTCGGTTGAAATTGATTTTCTGTTGCCACCCACACATGACCAGAATCAAACTTAGAGGAATCTATAATAGAGCCTGAGAGTGGGAGTCGTATGGGAACTTTTGGATGTGAAAATAAATAAAAATGAGATTAAACGGTACAAGTACCAATCGATTCGCCAGAGTGAGCTGAGTTGATTGGCATAGTTTTTAGCCGGTTTCAAGGCCCCCTTCGAAAGTTAACTGGGCACTCTTTTCTCTGGTTACACTTCATCTTAAGGTATCTCACGAGACTTCCTTGTATGGAAGAACAATCTAATGAGTAGAGTGGGTCCTTCAAAACCTGGTACTTGTAGGCCACACGTGACTAATATTATTCTCAAATTTTCTCAATTTTTTTCTCCCCGGATTCCTGTCTCTGCATGGATTGTGCGCCGGTCTTCCGAGCTTCCGACTCCCGCAGCAAGGGAGTCCTTTCGTCTGAGACCATCGGTTCAAGGTGAGTTTGAGGCGGGAGATGAGATAAAGATATTTGGTTACAACTTACCTTTGATAGTATAGTCTGGGGAGGGGGGCAACAGATCAAGACACCACACCAAAGGACTCCTGTAGAAGCAGTTTGATCCGTATATCCTTGCCGTATTATTAATAATTGTCCACCGGCACCGTATCTCCCACTTTCACATGAAGAGGGGAAGGCTCAGGCATATGACCAGTATCTGATCTAACTATCGTGTTGTAAGGGATGAGCTAAGTAAGAGTATGATCTAGCTACAACCAAGGACGACATACTTCATCAATGAGAAAGAGACTTGCCTCCCTGAGCATTGAAATTCACCTGCTTAACCCCTATTATGCTCTTCCTTGTCCACTTTTGTTCGCCGATATCGCTCTGAAATGCCGGCTTTCCGGGGTAAAGTTCTGGCGGTGCAGAGACAGACGCCGGTGGCCCATATAGGCGATTGAAAAACGCTGGAGGCGGGAATTTGGGCGTGCTGGCGGCATGTATAGACCGAATCGGACTGGCGGGAGGCTTTAAGGGGCAATTTTAGGCGCCAGACAGGGAAAAAGAGGCGGGATTAGTCATGTCGTTTGGAGAAAAAAAGAGTGGTTATTATTAACGATAGGCATAAGATCCGAACGGGATAAGGTGAAGCGGGAGGGAGGAACAACAAGAAGCAATAACCAATACGAGAAATGAAGAAAAACAAGAAAAAAAATGAAGAGTTAATACGACAAAAAAAGGACAATATAGACGACAAGGACATGACGACAATTATTGCCGGAAGAATCGTTCCGGTAATACAGCTGATTGAGTCATACAGAGCGATACCAGTAGACGGATAAACAAAACTACAAGCAGATTCAAGACATCAGTAACTCACATTCCCACTCACTCACTCACTCACTCACTCTTCGATGACGTAAGACAGTTCACCTTTCTTTCTCTCTTTCTTTCTCTTTTCTTTCTCTTTTTCTTTTCTGACTACATACCAGTATCTACAATAGTCCTTCACTCTCTCCTGCCGACCTGCATGGGGCCCGCAATACCGGATGTGGCATGCAGCTCGGATGAGTCTGAAAGTCGCTGGAGATGATGCACGTGGACCGAGGGAGTAGTGGATCTTGTGCTCTTGTAGTTAGGTAGTTCTGGTCTTGTTCTCCATTACCATTACGGTATAAACTGTCTCTCGCTTATTTCAGGCATAAGCTCACCTCCACCTTTACCTTGCTACCCCAATCTCAGAGTCGACTTTACGTCTATCTTTACGTCTCTTTCTCTTGGACTGGTATGATGACTGCTCGCGCAAACTAGGCACGAGGTGCAGCCGCCGCAATCTTTGGTTTCAAACGCCTTCTTGGTGCAGAACAAGAAACATTGGCCGAGGCAACCTGGGTAGTACAACATGACCGTTGACTAAAAGTGATATAGTGCTCAGACTACTATCTAATCACCCCACCGGTCACATGGAGATACCGCGGTCGTGGCGGTAACGTCTTCTAACAACCTACTTTACGAACCTAGCTGTTGAAACCGGTTCAGCGAGGTAGTAATAAACCAGTGTTACCCCGGACAAGCGGAGACCAAACAAAGTCAAAGGAAAAAGCAGTGTTTGGAGTGGTTATGATAAGGCTGCGATAGAACCGAGGGAAAAACGTGAAAGAAGCAAATGAAAGGAGATAAATCGTATAAGAGCCTCATTTTGAGTAAATCATCACCTTCCTAACCCCCCCTATCAGCCCCATCCACCCCATATCCTCCATCCACCTGTTCCGGTGATCCGACTTTAGCTCGGCCGACATATGCACCCCGGACTTCGTGAACCTTTGCCTTTGTTTGAAAAGGTTGTTGCAAACCCTGTCGCTTGACCATGGCGGTCTCTGAAGAGATATAAGTCTGACGTTTCCGGTTACAAAACGGCAGATACCAACCCAGTACGGCAGACACTAATACAGCAGCCACTTTACGACACTCTACGTTACCCAGCAACACTCTACAACACTTGACAACTTGACAACTTGACAACCACTTGACAGCTACTCTTCTACATCCTCCACCATGAGCACCTTTGCCCACCAGGAATCTCTTCCTAAACTGCCCATTCCAGACCTCAAGGATACTTGCGACAACTACCTGGAAGCGCTGAGACCGCTGCAGACCGCTCACGAACATGAACGAACCGAACGAGCCGTCCATGAGTTTCTCAATACCAGTGGACCTATTCTTCAAGAAGAACTCAAGCAGTATGGAAAACCACGGTCTTCTTACATTGAACAGTTTTGGTACGACTCCTACCTCAACTACGACTCTCCCTTGGTTCTCAACTTGAACCCTTTTTTTCTGATCGAAGATGATCCCACTCCTGTTCAACAAAGTCAGGTCGATAGAGCAGCTACCCTAACCACCTCTTCTCTTCGGTTCATTCGAGCTCTGAGAAGAGAAGAACTGCCTGCCGATGAAGTGCGAGGCACCAAATTATGCATGTACCAGTACTCTCGTCTTTTTGCCAGTGCTCGAATCCCTTCTCAAAACGGCTGTGTCATGCAGTCAGACTCCACCTCCAAACACATTGTGGTGCTCTGCCGATCGCAGTTTTACTGGTTCGACGTGCTGGACGATAACAACGAT
Organism: Yarrowia porcina; assembly: GCA_900519025.1. Lineage (NCBI taxonomy): Eukaryota > Fungi > Ascomycota > Dipodascomycetes > Dipodascales > Yarrowia > Yarrowia porcina. The sequence continues at coordinate 726,815 of ULGT01000002.1, forward strand.
CTCATCATGGTCGAAAAAGATATCGCTCTCAACTTTGAGACCATTATCCAGGACGCTGAGGGCACTCCTATCACTGAGATTGCAAAGGGAGCCGTGGGAGTTCTTACCACCGAGAATCGACGAGTCTGGGCTTCTATTCGAGACCAAATGAACAGAGCCACCGACTCGTCCAACTACGAGTGTCTAAAGTTGATTGATTCTGCTCTTTTCGTGGTTTGTTTGGACCATGCTGCTCCTGAGTCCTTGTCTGATTTGACTAGAAACGCTCTCTGTGGACTGTCTGAGCTTCAGAAGGGAGTCCAGGTCGGAACTTGCACTAACAGATGGTACGATAAACTGCAAATCATCGTCACTCAGAACGCAAAGGCAGGAGTCACCTTTGAACATACAGGTGTGGATGGTCATACTGTGCTCAGATTCGTGTCTGACATTTATACAGATTCCATCCTGCGTTTCGCAAACACAATTTCTGGAGCTGCTCCTTCTCTGTGGAAGACTGTTTCTCCTGATCCGGCTAAACGAGATCCTGCTTCCTTTGGTAACGTGTCTACCACTCCTCGAAAGCTCGAGTGGTCCATTGGTCCTGAACTCCAGACTGCTCTTCGATTTGCAGAGACTCGAAACTCAGATCTTATCCACCAGAACGAGTTTGAGTGTCTTTCTTTCAACCACTATGGAAAGAAAGCAATCTGTGAAATGGGCTGTTCTCCTGACGCTTTTGTCCAGATGGTGTTTCAGGCAGCTTACTACGTGCTCTACGGACGAGTTGAATGCACTTATGAGCCTGCCATGACCAAGACTTTCCTCCATGGACGAACAGAATCGATTCGTTCAGTCACTAAAGAGTCTTCTGAGTTCTGTCGAAAGTTCTGTGAAGACTTGCCTGCCGAAACTAAGCTAGAGTACCTCCGAAAGGCCTGCCAGCAGCATACAAAGAGCACCAAGAAGTCGTCCATGGGTCTCGGACAGGATCGACATCTCTACGCCCTTCTGTGTATCTGGAGACGGTACCTTGAAGAGGCTGATGATAACGACTCTACCACTTCTCAGACCTCCATTGGATCTCAAACAGCAGTTGATATCGGCGACGAAATGACTCCCATCACCGGTCTCGGTGACGTGCATCTTCCTAAAGCTGGAGGCTCCATTCCCAGCATCTTCTCTGATCCTGGATGGGATAAACTCAACAACACCATTCTGTCCACTTCCAACTGTGGAAACCCCGCTCTCAAACTGTTTGGATTCGGACCCACTTCTCCAGACGGATACGGACTCGGATACATCATCAAGGACGACTCCATCACCATTTGTGCATCTTCCAAGCATCGTCAGACGGCTCGGTTCCTCGAGACTCTGTCCACAGTCATGATGGAGATTCGTCTTCTTTTCAGAGAAGTTGCCAAGGCCAAGGCTCAGCGACCTGCTGGCGCTTCTCGAGCTCGATCCTGCGAACGAGTTCCCCAAAAGACTACCACCAAACAGGTTCATTTTGGCCGAACTCTTCCCCGATCTCGAAAGCCCTCCGAGACGGAAATCTACGACGAGGAAATGTCCTACCTGCTTGGAGGATACGGATACTTTGACATGGCGGACTTTGAGAACCAGGCAGACACTGAACGACTGGGCCGAAAGGAGATTGGTAGAAAGCTCAGACTGGCTGAGTATTAGAGGGATGGTAGTATTGGGATGGATATTTGCATTTAGGTAACGGTTATGATTTAAAAGAAGTGTGTGTAGAGATGATTATGGGTACCTGGTAGTTGGAGGAGCTGATAGTTGAAAATTGAAGTGTTTCTGATGAGAATTGTGGATTGTGGGAGCTATTAGCTATAAATTATGGGATAGTTCAGTTGACAGAGCTGGGGGTTCATTTTAGGACTCCAGTGAAGTAGAAGAAGAAAAGAGTGAATGGATGGGTGGAGAAGAAGTTGTTTCATTCAAATGTGGAATAATAAATGGACGTTGTTGTAGTAATGTTTTGAAATAGGCAGGGTTGTTGTGTTGTTTAATGTAGGTACGAGTAATAATGAAAGTCTGAGATTGAATACGAGGCTGAACTTCAGAATCAACTCAACTGTTCATAAGACCGTATGTACTGAACTGTACCACTGTGTTTCAATGGAGTCTGTAGTTGCAGCAGAAGGTCTCCTCCGTAGTCATGTAAGAACATGGTATAGTTGAAGAAGCAGTCCACTCAATGAATCAGGTTATACAACTATTCACTGGTCTCAAGGACTATCGTAAGGGTAGAAGAAAGACGAGGTGTCCTTCATGAATACAACCTTGGATCAATGGCCAATATATACTCAAAGAGCTGACGTTCAACTTGTTACAGCTGCTTTACTCAATGAACATGAGCCATACAGTCAACACAAGTCCTATTTACTCATGAGTATGAGCTGATCTCTACATTGTCTACTCTTTATGTAAAGACCTCTACGCTTCTTGCAAGAACTACTTCCTTCAGTCTTCTAAGTCGTCTCCTTAATGATATGAAGATTTCTCTTGAATACAATGCTCTTCACAGAGCTACCACCAGTGTTGATGCTTACACAATGTCTACTTGTGAACATGAAGATGTAGCTCTCTCTTCTTGAAGTGCTATACTCATCGACACCCAGCGACCATAGAGGAACTCATGTCTGAGGGCAGACGAACAACAGGTACTGGCGACAGCGCTTAAATATTACCGAATAAATGATCATGTATGTATGTATACTCATCGTTATTGGTTCTAGCTATAGATTGTCTACATCGTCTACTCTTCAATACTTCCCAGTCATTGTAGTTCTGAAACTACGCTCACAACGCTCACTACGCTCACTACTCTAATCGCTCACTCGTTCAAAGAGCTACGCTCTTTTCCACTTGTTATGCAAATAAATAAAAACTATACACTTCCTCCTTCTATCTCACTGGCTCTTCCACTCTTCTTCTCTTTCCTTGACCCAAGTATTTGACAGCAGCAGACATATCCAGTCCAAACTTTGCCAACTGGCACATTTCATTCTCCTCCTGAGTCTCGTATCTATCCAGATCCGTAAATCCTCCATCTAGAGTCTCCCATTGCAATTCAAACTCATCCTCCACTCTTCCTACCACCCATGCATTCTCTCTTTCCATTTTAGCGCGTTCTCTGTCTTCCTCCATTCTCTTGAGCTTCTGAGCATTGGTCATTGGCAGTTTGAGATTGGTTTCATCGTGAACAGGCGGTTTTCGGTTCTGTAGAATCTCAATAGCCTTGTCAATCTCCTCCATACCCTGAGCTCCCTTTCCAGCACAAGTTCCGATTTTTCGTTTCTTCATCTTGTTCAAAAACACAAGAACGCTCTGTTTATTGATTCGGCCAATTTCGTCGTCGGAACAGACAAGTTCCGTGGTAATCTTGACCAAATCATTCACAAGACTGGCATTGTAAAACGTCATATCTTTGGAGTCTCCTACCGGCAGTCCTTCAGCCATCTGACGTTTCCGTTTGCTCTCATATTCCTCAATCTTCATACACAGAAAGCCCAATGCCCACATGATATTGTTTCGCATGTTGACATTGTCTTTGGCTGTGTTTTCCAGAATCTCCATGATACAGGCATAGAGATCCTCCTTGAGATCGTCGTGTTTCATCATAAAACTGGCGAGGGTCGCTTCCGATGAATGGGATGCGTTGAGCCGGCCCACCAGCTCCACCATGGTCATTCTCGCCTCAAAGGGGTCCATCTTGGGGGGTGATGGAAGGTGGTGATAGTCCTGTCGAGATGTTTAGTTGGATGCATCAACTAATGTCAAGTCAAAGTCTAAACTCCCAACTGTTCGTGTGACCAAAAGAGAGAAGATATTTGATGACTAAGAGATAGGGGGACTGGAGAAGATGATGGTATTATCAGGATGTCGTTTTTTTTTTCCCACCAAAAATCCCCATATTCTCTCCCGCCTTTCGCTGCTCCCAAACTTCTCTTCTCTTCTCTGCCGGCCGGGTAACTCACATGACTTCCCGATTGGGACACGTCTCTCCCTTAGTTTTTCAACCCTATCAAAATTTGTTCCTAGATAGTATACTACAAAATGCCTAAGAACAAGGGAAAGGTGAGTAGCTGGAGGAGACACGCGTGATATGAGGTGGATAGCGGTATTCTGTGCACGTGATAAACCCTGCCCCAAAATGCCCCCCTTACCCTTCACAGCTTACTAATCTAGGGCGGAAAGAACCGACGAAGAGGAAAGAACGAGTCCGAGGGTAGCAAGCGAGAGCTCGTCTACAAGGAGGAGGGCCAGGAGTACGCCCAGGTCGTCAAGATGCTTGGAAACGGCCGTCTCGAGGCCCAGTGCTTCGACGGTGTCAAGCGTCTGGCTCACATTCGAGGAAAGCTCCGAAAGAAGGTGTGGATCAACCAGGCCGATATCATTCTGCTTTCTCTGCGAGACTTTGAGGACGACAAGGCCGATGTCATCATGAAGTACCATCCCGATGAGGCCCGAGCCCTCAAGGCCCAGGGAGAGCTGCCCGAGTCTGCCAAGATCAACGACGCTGACCAGGGTGGAGAGGATGACGAGTGCAACTTCGAGTTTGACAACGACGACGACGATGACGACGAGGAGGACGAGCTTGATATCGATGATATCTAAGCTGTAGAAGCGCTGTCTCAAAAAGTGTCCAGGTGGTGGTACAAGTTCAGTGTACGAGTTCAATCCGAGCTCGGCACCAACTCCGTATCCAAGACTACCCAGGCAAGGTATAGATTAACATATCATTATTGTGACATGGAGTAAAGTAGAGGTTAAGCTGTAGGGTGGATAGGGAGACCTTCTTATACTTGTAGATAATTAGGTGGTGACACCCCCACTGTTGTGTTCAGCCGTATGTCGCGTGAGATTAAAATAAAAAATCACGTGACTCGCCACCGAGATGAGGAAGCAGGGAGCAGGGAGCAACCAATTTACTGATTAGTACAAATACGGCCTATTTGACCCGGTTATTTTTTTTTTTTGCACCTTACAAAGATCGTGTAACACCCTCTAAATATATAAGGACCATGAGCCCTGTTTTTTTCTTCTTCTTCCCTTATCATCCATCTTCACCTTATTTGTTTGGTTTTGATGTTGCCCTGTTGCTCTGTCTGCATGAACCTCATCATAACAAGACCTGTCTTCCTACCAAACATATGGACAACCTAATCCGTCCTTTATACAAGATACCATGACGCACAAATACCCTCCGTTCTACGGCGTGTATTTGTTGCAATCGTCCAAGAAACCCCTATCTTGCTACGTGGGCTCCACCCCGAATCCGTTCAGACGAATTCGACAGCATAATGGAGACCTCAAAGCTGGAGGCGCCTGGCGCACCAGAAAGGCCAATTTACGGCCTTGGAACATGGTGCTGATCGTGAACGGTTTTCCGTCGAAAATCGCAGCGCTCAAGTTTGAACATGCTCTTCAGCATCCAAACATGACCAGACTGATAACCACCAAAGATATCAAGCGCAAAGTGCCCCAAAAGGCCAGAGCTCTAGGTACTCATCTAGCGTTTGTACGGCTACTAGTCCGGTGCTCCTACTTTCGCAGAATGCACTTGAAGATCACCTTTTTCAGGTCACATGCACTCCAAGCATGGGAAAAGAACGAATATAATGTCGAAGGTATTCCCCCTCAGTTTCAAGTCGAAACAGACTACCCTTCTGATGAGGCTACAGCCCCGCCATCTACTGTGGGGAGCGGGGAACTCGATATTAACAACAAGAGCATAGAGCCGTATCTGCAAAAGTGCAGGGAAGCGGTATCTGAGGGAAAACCGTTGACGTGCTATTTATCGGAAGAAGAGCTGGATTGTTCCAAGGGCAATGTGGCTTTATGTCATGAATGTGATGGAGCGTTTGATTTGGCTGAATTAGCCGAACGGTTTTTGGAGGAGGAGCTTCCCGATGATGTGCCCTTTACTACACCTGCGCGGCACATTATCCCGATTGGCGGGTTCTGTCCCTCGTGTTCCACGCCGATGGAGTGGTCTAAGGTGATTAAAGGAGTCCTAGCCATGCAGGAGGGTAAGCCAAGTGAGGTGGAGAAGGTGCCAGAGCAGGTGGAGGAGGTGGAGGCCGACTAGTCGGGCAACCATGAACTGGGCTTGGCCACCGAAATCAAAGACAAGAATTTGGGCCACCGACACCACAGACAAGAGACCGTTCCATTTGGACCCAGGCTGGTATCTACAGTTAGGGCCTCGGCTATAGCCTTGATAGCTGGGGCTTATTTTGAGTCTTTGACATCTACGACAATGCTCAGAGCCCTTGGTATCTACAGGTAAGGGCTCGTTGGAAAAGGGCTAGGAACTTATCAACCAGTCTTGAGGGTTCGTATAAGGGCTCGTTCGAGGCATGTTAGAAACGTCACTCTGCAGGTCTGATAACCAAGACATTAGCCTGCTCTTAGCTAAGTCATCGACCCCCACTACACCTTGTTCAATGGTACCAGTAGCACCGATAGCACACACTAACAACCACTTCTAAGACTGGACTACACACTAACAATCACTTCTAAGACTTACAATAGAACATTAATATACACTAGATTAGACCGATCAGGTTCGGTAGATGAAGTAAGGGGATCGGTCGCCCATGGACGACAGCTCCTCGGGAGTGTACTGGTCGTAGTATCCATCCAACAGTCGCTGGGCCTTTCGCTTGTTGATGAAGTTGTAGGCCAAGTAAAGACAGATGGTGACGGCCATGGCAGCAGCAACAAAAGACACGGCGATAGTATGGCCCTGTTTGAAGCCAGGAGCATCCGAAGCTCGGTACATGTTAGAAGCAATAGCTCCACCCATGTTTCCAAATCCAATCACAATAGCCATGGCAATAGCTCGTTTGTAGGGACCTGCGATATTCACGGACATCCAGGAAATGTGACAGATGAAGGACGGTTGTAGACCCATGTTGACAATCATACATCCGGCATAAGTGACCCATTGTTTCTTGACGCCGTACTTGATGCAAAGAGCGTATCCTATGATACCCAGAGAAAAGTTGACCATGAGAAAGGGGAACCGTTTCTTGTACTTGTCTGAAAAGTAGGCTTGAGTGACAGTAGTGATGGCTCCAATGGCTCCAAAGGGAGCAGACAGAATCTGAGAGATACTGGCAGAGTGACCCATACTTTTGACAATGATAGGACTGAAGAAGGACATGGAATAGAGAGGAGCGACAATGAGAATCATGAGAAGAGCTCCAGTCCAAGATTGAGGGTCCTTGAATGCAGCCTTGAGGAACTTTGAGTTGTTGGAGTTGTCTCGTCCTACTGCATCGTTGTTTTGGGCTCCTCCCTTGAGAGCCAGGTCTCGATCGTAACCGTCGTATTCAAGAGAGTACTGGATGTATTCTCTCTCTTCTTCGGTCAGGAACTTTGCAGTTTCGGGGAAATCATAGAGACAAAAGTAGGCAATGATAGCCACCACAATAGTAGCAATACCCTCCAGGATGAAGATCCATTGCCAGCCGTTAAGATCGGCCTTTCCTCTCAGCTTTCCAATACCAAAAGCGAGCAGTCCAGAAAAGGCTCCAGCGGTTCCAGCAGCAGCAAAAAACATGGCTTGTCGGTATTGCATGTCTGCTCGACAGTACCACATGGTGAGATAGTAGGCGACTCCAGGAAAAAGACCAGCTTCTGTAGCTCCTAGAATGAGTCGACAGGCGAGTAGACCTCCATAGTTCTTGACGATACCCATCAGAGTCATGACAATACCCCAAGCAACCATGATAGTAGGCAAGTAGATGGACGGTCTGAACCGTTTGAGCAGCATATTTGAAGGAACCTCAAATACACAGTATGTGAAGAAGAAGACTGTGATGGCCCAGTTGAATTGCGGGCCTGTGAGACGCAAATCTTCAACAATACCTTCAATTCGAGCGTTACCAATGTTTCCTCGGTCCAGGAACGACATTAGATAGAGCATTGTGAGCATGGGCATGAGATGCCAGTCCATTTTTCTGAGCAGTTTCTTTCTGTTGATGTTGGGAAACTTTTCTTCAGCGGAAGGAAGCCCGTTAGGAGACGCAATGGACGCAATCTCCACGAGCTCCTTGTGCTCAATGGACAGTTCCTTGGGGTCTGAGTGGACTGAGTTGGTGGACATGGAAGGCGGTAAGAGGCAGAATAGAGAGTCTGGGTCCTAATAGAGAGTCTGAGAGTCAGAGATCAAAGAGTCAGAGTGCCTGAACGAGTCTTGGAGTCCGAAACGAGTCTTGAAGTCCAAATAACGAGTCTGAGAGTCGTGTTATGAAGTCCAAGGGTCTGGTTGTGAAGTCTTAGGCCTGTTAAAGAGTCTTGAAGTCCGAATAACGAGTCTGAAACGAGCCTTAGAGTGCTGTTGTCTTAACCGGTTATAGAAGGACGTAGACGATCCTATATCAAATTCTCAATGCCTGTTGTTGAGCGTTGAGATGCAGAAAGTGTTGAGATGTGAGGTGAAAGGTGTGAGGTGAGATAAGTGTGAAAGAGATCTGTAACACGTAAGAGCTTTGATACGAACTGCTTCCACAGAACCTCTATATATACATCTTTTCTACTTCCAGCCTGCATCCATCGCCAAGCTAGTTCCTTGTCTGAAGAAGCTGGATCTCCATGCATTGGCGGCTCTAGACAAGGGACTAGGCTGCTTAATCGGACGTGGCCACAAAAGCGCCCAAGCGGGCTGCTCGTGGGGGGCCCGCACCTTATCCGCGACTCTGGGGTCTTGTACGAGATCAGACACGGTTCTCCTCTTTGCTTGTCTCGGCGACTGTCTCTTCTTCAAGGTTAAAGCACGAAATAAGAAACTAAGGGTGGGAGTCATACCGGGCATATGCCGAGCAGTTTTAGGAGTGTGCAAACAAGTATGGAGAAGTATGGAGTAGTTACAGAGACCTATAGATTGGTTCTAGAGACCTGTCTTATAGGTGTTTGAGCTGTTTTATATCTATACTGTAGTGGCTAACCAATATTATTGTCCCTGTAATAATTGTATAGGTGTATGACAGGTCTTTGTCTCACGGCAATGCGCTTCTCCCCACACTTGCCAGCCGCACTGCATGGAGACAAGGAGGCGAGTAAAGGGAATGGAAATACATATGAGACAGCAGCAAGCGGAGCTGCACCTGCGGAAGAGAGAGAGAAAGAAGTACAGCAGGTCCTACGGTACGTACCTGGTAGATCCGCTTACAGGCCTTTCTTCTCGCAAGCTGAGGTTCAGTTCTGGACCGTTTCTTTTAGCTCCTATAGCTCGGGAGGGAGCATTAGTCTAAAGTGTCAAACGTAAGGCAAACGTAGATTATGTTTAAAGGGTGATACCGAAGAGATGAAACTGAGGAGTTTGAAAACCAGTAGAAACCGATTTGTAGACCTCCAAAACCAACTGTCGATATCCTTTTTGCTGTCTCAACCACGGCATTCGAAATCGTCAGCCGTGCCTTTTGCATTCGGAAAAACTCAGCTGAGACAGTTAGGCAGTGTGAAGTTTGAAGTTAGAAGGAAAAGTTGTGCGGGGTTCATCTGGGGAAGGAGAAATGACTCAGTATCAGATCAACCTCAACCTGATACAGTCGTACGACTACATTCAACTTGACAGGCGTATGAAGTCGTACTTACGGATCCGTCGTATGAAAACGTCGGTAATTACGTCAGTCTCTACTCGACACCTGTCACTACTCAGGATAATGCCAGACCATGGTCTATACTCGTATATTAATGTAGAATACAGACTAACAGGGTGCCTTATTTTCAACCTGAACTCCCCACCGAAGAAGCTTACCTTTAATACTTATTGTTAGCACTAGATCAGACTAAAACTACCGCTACGTACTAATTCTGTATACCTCGACCAACACCTCATATCGCCTTTGAAACGCAGGAATAAGCGAGCACGCGCTTAAAGCCGAAAAGCGCGAGTCTCGAGGTCTCCTGGATAGAAAAAACCCCGCTCGAACGGTTCCCCACAACGTCCATATTACCTGGATACTGCACTGCAAGGAGACTCTTGGCGACAGGGTAGAGTGAGATGAATACAGTGTACCGCTAGGTTGCTACGTTCAAGGGTAAGAAACTTGCTCTCATAGTATGTGCTGTAGTTGTTCAATCGCGCTATAGATAGAAGGAACTGCCATCACGTGATCCACTCTTTTCTGCCCATTAATCTGCTCCCTCTTACTGCTTCTCCTCCCTAACTAAACCCAAGTATCAGCCTCTCTTTTCCCAACCGTCTTTATTCAAACTTTGTCACCTATTTCCCACCTCATTCAGCAAACTTTTGGCTTGGCACTTTATCACCAGACTTGTCAACACCACCACACACCATGTCCAACAACTCCAACATTCTCAAGGTTTTCAACCCGCCCGAGTCCAGAGACCTCACCCCCAACGAGTGCACCCACTGCCAGGTGCTCCAGACCCTGGTTTTGACCGGAGGAGGCGCCTACTTTGCATCCAACATGCCCTTCCGACTCAAGCCTGGAGAACGTCTTCCTCCTGCTGCCACCCAGGCCTGGCAGGGAGGAGTGCGAGGTCTCGGCTTTGCCATGCTCGCTTTTGGAATCTACAACGCCTGGTACTTTTTCTCCCCCAAGGCTCCTCACGCTTAGAGTGAGCCATAACGACGAGCCTTGAGCATGAATAAGAGACTATCGATGGTTCCAATACTGGTAGCTAACTGAAGTTCTAGACTTGATCTAGACAAGACTAGAAGACCAGACCTGAAGACCAAGACGGAACATGTTCCTGCTATGTACATATTAACATTATTATTGAGTGAATTCTGAAATGGTGTAGTCGCTGATCTGAGAGTAGTACCAGGCACACAAGAAACTCCACTTGATGCTTGTGGACGATGTTCGTTGAAGCCATACTCGTCACTGCTGCCATTGACAATGTACTTCTATGGCCAAATCACATCCACCTAACATTGTAATCACCCTCCTATACCTCACCTCTCTATAGCCATACTCCACCTCAACTAGACTGTTGAACCCGAATTATCTCGAAACAATCTGTAGGAAGGACCACTGGATTTTGGTCCAATTGAGAGACATCCGGATTCTGCTTCATAACTTCTCGTTTTTGCTGATTTATTACTAGAGAATGATTCAATATGTTCCAACTGGCTCAGCTCAACGCTACACTATAGCCTTCTTCCACCCTACAACTCGTACCTGGCAGACTGTGAACCCGACTAACATCTAGCCTTGAACCTCAGCCTCGAACCCCATTGGCCAATTGGACTACCTGAACACACGCCCACATTACCAATGCCTTCTTTTTCTTCTAATGAAAGACACTAATTTCCCGAGTCCACCTCATTCAATTACTGTAAGACAATACTAAGACAGTTTTAGCCGCCATAGGAGGAACTAGAGAATCCGTGCCTGGACAGAATTAGTGGGTGATGTAGTACGAGTAGTAACGGATCACGTGATTGGTGATAGTAGTACTCACTATTATATTAGTCATCACATTCTTCTCCTATTGAATTGCACTTTACCAACCACGTTGATCTCTTCTCTCCTCCAACCCTCCTCAATAAACTCATACCACTCCAACCCTGCCGAGACTGATCGACAGACCATCAGGCATCAAATATGCTGGAGAACAAGAAATAAATACATTCGGGGCGACTCAAGAGTTCAAAGATTTCCTTTTAGTCATTACTGCTCTTGATCTCTTACTTCGCCAGTCCTACCACCCTCACTTCTGACCTACACTGGATCATCCACCAACCACTCCACCTCCCACAATGACAATGCTTACTATATGATTTATGTGTGTTGGAATCGTCCACTTCTATGCACCAGACAAGATGATCTTTTTCTTCGGGGGTCCGTGTACGCCCCGATATCTTGCCGTCTCTATCTCGCTCACTGCACGCTCATGGCCCAGGCCTTCATGTCCACCTGCTTGGCCCGCGACGTGATGATGAAGGCGTCGTTGATGAGCTGCTGTGGAGACGGCCGCTCGGCCTCCTTGTACAGACACCGGTCGACAAACCGGCGGCACACGGGCGAAAACCGGGGGTCTTCTGCCGGCAGAGTTGGCGGTGGCTCGTTGACGATCCGTTGCAGCAGATCGAGAATGCCCATGGGCCCCACGGCGCCGTTGGCCACGTCGAACGGGAAACGTCCGAGCAGCAGCTCCAGCAGCGAAATGCCCAGCGACCACACGTCCGACTTGACCGTGTAGTTGCCTCCCTGGATTCGTTCGGGCGACATGTACGTCGAGGTGCCGACAAAGGTGTCTGCAATGGAGTTGATAAGTTCTCCCGACACGCCAAAGTCGCACAGTTTGATCTGGCCATGTGAGTTGACGAGAATGTTGGAGGGCTTGACATCTCTATGGACGATTCGGTGCTCGTTATACAGATATGTGAGTCCCTCGACCACCGCGACGGTAATGTGTCCGACAATCTCCTCGGTCAGAGGCCCGGCCTTTTTGTAGATGCGGTCCAGAGAGCCACAGTCCATAAACTCCATGCACATGACAACGTCGCCCGAAGACTCGTTGATGAAGGCGCCGTAAAAGGAGACAATATAGGGAGAATCGCACTCGTGCATAATGTGGAGCTCGCGCAGAATCTGGCGGCGCACGGCCTCCTTGGCCTCGATATGGATCACCTTTTTGGCCATGACGGCGCCCGTGGGGATATGTTCCACCCGGGAGACGGACCCGCCGTTGCCTGCGCCCAGCTCCTGGATGGTGCGCAGATCCTGAGCCCGGATGTCGATTTTGAACTCCACGCCCAGCTCCAGCGACGCCATTTGGCTTATGAGGTTGCCTGCCGACGGCGCCCGCTGGAGCGTGGGCTTGTCGAGCGTGAAGGGCTGTGATGGCTGGGGCGGCGCGGCCTGGGGCTGCTGGCTGGCGTCGGCGTTGAGCGACAGCTTCTTGAAGTTTTTGCGCTTGAGCGTCTTGGGCTTGAGATCGACAGACATGTCTCCTTTCTCTCTCTTCAGGGCTAGAGGCTTGGGAAGGTCAAAGGTTGTGGATTACCTTACGTTGGGAGAGCGCTACGCGTTGGCGATGCGCTTGGTGCAGACGGTGGCCGAATGGGGAAGTGGATGGGAGACAAGAGGTTACTTGTAGGGGGGGGGAAGGGTTGATGGTTGAGGAGGGGAGAAGACGGAAATATATAGCCCGTATTATTTGGAGAGAGGGGTTCTTCTTGTCAGAAGGTCGCTTGTCAGATGGGGCACACACTTGACTCAACAGATGCAGTCTGAGAAAATGTGGCCATGGGGCCCTGTGGGACATATGGGGCATTCTGTACATACACTCTCCCCTAAGCCATCAGAGACCCTCACCGCAGGCATAATAACCTTGATTGAAAATGGGAGTGCAATTTCCGAGGTAATACCATGTACACTCGACACCTTGAGCCCAACCCACATTCGAGCTGCACTGCACTGCCTGAACCAGACGAGAAAGGGTCCAAAAGGGCCGTCCTTAGGTTTAAGGGAACGGCGTAACGAGGTGGAGACTGGTATGTACCTGGTACGATAGGGGACTGGTAGGGGACAAAAATAGGGAGTCGTGGCTATCATATCACGTGATTTATCGTACCCACAGTCACTGTCGCCTTGGTAACATGACCCGTTCCTGTACCCCATTTACTGTCGTTCTATTCTTCCTGTTAAAGTGGTGAGGTTCAGTTCGGGCCGTTCGTATGTTAAATATACACACTGGAGACAAGTAGAGTGCGATGTAATGGGAGCAACTGATGGTGAAGGGATAAGTATATAATGACCAGCAAGTGCCATACTCAAGTTGTCCGCTTTTTACCCCCAATGTCCCTTTTTCACTTCATTCTTCATCTTCTACATTCCTCATATTTGTCTCTTCTCTCTGTCTTTCCCACTGTCTTTTCACTGTCTTTATTCAGTGTCTTTCTTCTGTCTGTCTTCCCTTCCCTGTCTTCCCTCTTGTCTTCCTTCCCCAAATAAACTTCTTCTTCCGCTCTTCTTGCACTGTCCCACTTCCATACTCTCAACCGGGTAAGTGGCGAGTGTGCAGCAGAGTGTGAGTCGTCTGTTGGTCTTTTTGGACAGCAAAAAGCGAGCGGAAAAAAACGGCCAACCAGATGGGTAAGAAAGAAAAAAGCACAAAATTAGGAAAAAAGGAAAACACAGCCCTATATATACTGTAACCATACACACACACACACACGACCTCCCCCATGTCACCCACCCTGGCCCTCCACACTCCCTCCACGGTCCAACTTACCCTTCCCACCCAATGAATCCACACCCCCGTAAAGTTTTCAGACAACCCACAGCCAGCCAACATTCTCTTCTTTCTCCCCTACCTCCAATACAGCAACCTGTTTTATTGCCATCCCTCACAGAACCCCAGAAATCCCCCCCAACGACATCTGGCGTTTTCTAATCGACAATTGACACCCACTCTGTTTTCTTTGCAGGTCCCCTTTCTCCTCTGATTATACACGCCCCATTGGCCCACGACACGCACCTCCCCACATACTACACATCCAATGTCCGAGTGGAAAGAGTCGTTAAACGTGCCGAAAAAGGACACGCGGCACAAGACCGAAGACGTGACCGCCACAAAGGGCACGGGCTTTGAGGATTTTTTCCTCAAGCGAGAGCTGCTCATGGGCATTTTTGAGGCTGGCTTTGAAAACCCGTCGCCCATCCAGGAAGAGGCCATCCCCATTGCTCTGGCAGGACGAGACATTTTGGCGCGGGCCAAAAACGGAACCGGCAAGACGGCCGCGTTTGTGATTCCGGCGCTCCAGCAGGTCAACCCCAAAGTTAACAAGATCCAGGCCCTCATCATGGTGCCCACCCGAGAACTGGCTCTCCAGACCTCACAGGTCTGCAAGACCCTAGGCAAGCACCTGGGCATCAAGGTCATGGTCACCACCGGTGGAACCAACCTCAGAGACGATATCATGCGTCTGGAAGACACGGTACACGTGCTGGTGGGTACTCCCGGTCGAGTGCTCGATCTGGCCGGTAAAGGTGTAGCCGACCTTAGTGAGTCGCCCATGTTCATCATGGACGAGGCCGACAAGCTGCTTTCGCCCGATTTCACTCCCATCATTGAACAGGTGCTCCATTTTTTCCCCGAGGACCGTCAGATTTTGCTCTTCTCCGCCACCTTCCCTCTGACCGTCAAGGCCTTTATGGACCGAAACTTGCACAAGCCGTACGAAATCAACTTGATGGACGAGCTGACTTTGCGGGGTATCACGCAGTACTACGCCTTTGTGGACGAGAAACAGAAGTTGCATTGTCTCAACACTCTCTTTTCCAAGCTGGACATCAACCAGTCGATCATTTTCTGTAACTCGACCGTGCGAGTCGAGCTGCTTGCCCGAAAGATCACCGAGCTGGGCTACTCGTGTTACTACTCGCACGCCAAGATGATCCAGAGTCATCGAAACCGGGTCTTCCACGAGTTCCGAAACGGTACGTGTCGAAACCTCGTCTGTTCAGATCTGCTGACCCGAGGTATCGATATCCAGGCCGTCAACGTGGTCATCAACTTTGACTTCCCCAAGAACGCCGAAACCTATCTCCATCGAATCGGTCGATCCGGACGATTTGGCCATCTCGGTATTGCCATCAACCTCATCAACTGGAACGACCGATACAACCTGTACAAGATTGAGCAGGAGCTGGGCACCGAAATCAAGCCCATCCCCGCCCAGATTGATAAGAACCTCTACGTGGCCGAGTCCAGCGAGAACATCCCCCGACCCTTCCCCATTGCAGACATGCCTCGAGGCAAGGAATCCAAGCGAAACGAGCAATTCCAGCCCCAGCAGAACCAGCAGCAGCAGCAGCAGCAGCAGCAGCAGCATGACGGTCAAAACCAGCACCCTATGGGCCCCGTGCCTCCTCAGGGTCCTCCCCAGGGTATGCCTGGCTCTGGCTACGGCTACCCTCCTCCCCAGGGCTTCCCCCCTCAGGGAATGCCTCCTCAGGGAGCCGGAGGGTACATGCCGCCCACGCCCTATGGGTACGGGCAGCAAGGCTTCCCTCCCCAGCCGCCACAGGGCTACAATGGCCAGCCCCAGCAGCCGTCGCAGTAAGAACGCGAGTTTGAAAAAAGCGATTAACAACAATCCCTTGGTTTTTTGTGTACGGTTTTGTGGGTTATCTTTCCCACTTTCCGCCATATTTTTCCAACCCTTTTTTTTGACCTTTTTTTCGTCTCTGGGGTATATAGCAATAGATACTGTGATGATGAGCAGATGTAGAAGGACAGTGCCAGGATGAGTACTGGCACAGCCAATGGACGTAGAAGTGAACCGGTATCATACACCAGCATGTAACTTGTATGATAGACGTCATCAGCTGGAACATTGACACACTCTGTAGAAGGACTTCAGCAAGATGGAGAAATTCAGATACAGGATATCCATCAACTGCAAGTAGAGTACATGTACTGTATGTAGACCATTCCAGTGGTTATGAGAAAATAGGTCTTTGAGAGTGGTTAACGGATTCCATATTCACGTTAGGGAGTGCCAACTTCACGTCTAGTAAGTATAATACATTTATATCATGTTGTATCATATCATGTTGTATCATATCACCATAGCAGTCAGTAACCGACATCCCTCCTTCAGTACGGCTAAAAGTCTATCTCCAGAAATGCATGAAATGTATCGTGGTTGGAGGACCCGAGTAGAGGGTTGCGCGACATCTGTGTGCAGCTGCAGCCCATACGTGAGTCACTGTGGGCCCTGGAGAGTCTGGAGAAGAGCGGTATTATTGATTTGTTAACTGAGTCAGCTTTTTTCAGACAGATTTCACCACTGTCCAAAATTGCGCCCTGCGTTAAAATTTGACCCATCAAGCTTTTGTCTTTTGGGATGGGTCATTTGTTGGAGGAGACAAGAAGACAACAGATTTGAGACTATCTTCGTCTGGGGAGACTGCAGAGTGTTGCAGAAGTGAGAGGTGGAATCGAAGGAGGTGGTCAAAAAGAATATATTGGGCGTGTGTAATGCGAACGGGTAGGTCCGTGTACCCTTCACTATAGTCATTGTATCTACATTGACCTCTTGCCCAGACCCGAGTGACCTGTATTGCAAAAGTGTGAAGCTTAAAAAAATATTTTAATTTGATTTTCGTAGCGACGTCTGATCCTCAACGAACCAGTTCATCTGTTCACTCTACAACACTATCCAAATATGAGCCTTCGAATTCTGCTGGTTGGCAACGGTGGCCGAGAACATGCCCTGGCATGGAAACTCGCCCAGTCTCCTCTGGTGGAGCGAATCTTCGTGGCCCCCGGCAACGGAGGCACCGACAACCCCGAGGGCAAGATTGAAAACATTGCCATTGGCTCGTCCAGCAAGAATTTCGCCAAGCTCGTCGAGTTTGCGCAGTCCAAGGACGTGGGTCTGGTGATTCCCGGCCCCGAACAGCCTCTGGTTGAGGGCATTGAGACCCATTTCCGAAAGGTGGGTATCCCCGTGTTTGGTCCTTCCGAGAAGGCTGCCGTCATGGAGGGCTCCAAGACCTTTTCCAAGGACTTTATGAAGAAGCACAACATTCCCACCGCTGCTTTTGAGAACTTCACCGACTTTGACAAGGCCGTGGAGTACGTCAAGAAGGTTGGTCACCGAGTCGTCATCAAGGCCTCGGGTCTGGCTGCTGGAAAGGGCGTTCTTATCCCCACTACCACCGAGGAGGCCATTGCTGCCGTCAAGGAGGTTATGCAGGATAAGGCCTTTGGCGAGGCTGGAGACGAGGTTGTCATTGAGGAGTTTCTGGAGGGAGACGAGCTGTCCATCCTGGCCTTCTCTGATGGATACACTGTTGTCGATATGCCTCCTGCCCAGGACCATAAGCGAATTGGCGATGGAGACCAGGGACTCAACACTGGAGGTATGGGTGCTTACTGCCCTGCTCCTATTGGCACTCCTGCTCTTCTCCAGGAGATTCGAGAGTCCATTCTCCAGCCTACCATTGACGGTATGCGACGAGACGGTATTCCCTTTGTTGGAATGCTCTTCACTGGAATCATGCTCACTCCCGATGGAAAGCCCAAGGTGCTCGAGTACAATGTCCGATTCGGCGACCCCGAGACCCAGACCATTCTGCCTCTTCTGTCTGACGATACCGATCTGGCCGAGGTGATGCTGGCCTGTGTTGAGCGACGACTTGATGCCGTTACTCTGCGAGTCAAGCCCGATGCTCACGCTGTTACCGTCGTCATGTCTGCTGGCGGATACCCCGAGTCCTACAAGAAGGGAGACGCCATCACTGTCGGCTCTCTGCCCGAGAAGACTTACATTTTCCACGCCGGAACCGCCTCTGAGAACGGCCAGGTTGTCACTGCTGGAGGACGAGTCATTGCCTCTACTGCCGTGGCTCCCACTCTCAAGGACGCCGTTGCCCAGGCCTACAAGGGAGCTGAGGCTGTCGAGTTCAACGGCAAGTACAACCGAAAGGATATTGCCTACAAGGCCTTCCGAGACGCCGACAAGACCTCTGGAGGTATCACTTACGCCCAGGCCGGAGTTTCTATCGATAACGGAAACAAGCTGGTTCAGCAGATCAAGGAGAAGGTCAAGTCCACTGCTCGACCTGGTACTGACTCTGTTATTGGAGGCTTTGGAGGTCTATTTGATCTCAAGGCTGCCGGTTTCCGAGACCCTCTGCTTGTTGGAGCCACCGACGGAGTTGGAACCAAGCTCAAGATTGCCCAGTCCATTGACAAGCACGATACTGTCGGTATTGATCTCGTTGCCATGAACGTCAACGATCTGGTTGTCCAGGGAGCCGAGCCTCTTGTTTTCCTCGACTACTATGCCACCGGTAAGCTCGACGTTAACGCTGCTGCTGCCTTTGTTGGAGGTGTGGCTGACGGATGTATCCAGGCTGGCTGTGCTCTTATTGGAGGAGAGACTGCCGAGATGCCCGGTATCTACTACGGCAACGACTACGACGCCAACGGAACCTCCATTGGAGCTGTTGAGCGAGACTCTGTTCTTCCTCGAATGGACGAGATTGCCAAGGGCGATGCTATTCTTGGTCTGGCTTCTTCGGGAGTCCACTCCAACGGTTTCTCTCTGGTCCGAAAGATCATTGAGCACGCTGGTCTCACATACACTGATGCTTGTCCCTGGGACGAGTCCAAGTCTCTTGGAGAGGCTCTTCTGACTCCTACTCGAATCTACGTCAAGCAGCTTCTGCCTGTTATCAACGCCAAGCTCACTTCTGCTCTGGCCCACATTACTGGAGGAGGTCTGGTTGAGAACATTCCTCGAATTCTGCCCGAGAACTACTCTGCCAAGATTGACGTCTCCACCTGGCCCCTTCCTCCCGTGTTCCAGTGGCTTGGAAAGGCCGGAAACGTGCCCAAGGAGGATATCTCCAAGACCCTCAACATGGGTATCGGTATGATTCTGGTGGTCAAGCAGGAGAAGGTTGCTGAGGTGACCGCCATGCTCGAAAAGGTGGGCGAGAAGGTGTACCAGATTGGAGAGATTGTTCCCGACAACGATGTCGAGGACAAGACCGTTCTCATCAACACCGAGAACTGGTACTAAGTGCCCCATGTTTGTAAGTGCAGACTTCTGCCATACGTTAATATATTATTTGAGAGAGAGACAGAAGTCGTGTAGACAGGTTCTAGTCTGGAGAGGGAAGGCTGTAGCAGTGAGATGACGACTGAGATTGGTATAAAGAGTCACTCAATTCGACCAAAATACCTCTAAAAGGAGAGCGGAGTTGACCAACCTCCATGAAATCGCACGCCGAATCGAATGCACTTGGTTCCAGGTCGATATCTCAATTATTGGGGGAGTTCGGAACGGGTATAACTTGACACCTTTTGGTGAGTGAAGCATTGTAAGTACAGTAGATGACACACCATGAAGATGAATGATGTTACACTGACTGCATGATCTCAGTGCAAGAATAAGACACAAAAGTACATTTTATTATAGCTGTGGTTCATTTTCTCCACACACAATATTTCCACACAATATTCTCCACATAATACCTGGCAAGTCATAATATCACTGGCTACTGATACGGTGGTTATGCGAGGCTCTTGCATTGACCAAAGGAGATGCATGCAGAGATGTATCGCAGGTAGCAGCTATTGATACCGAGTCGAGGAGTTGTAGCAAGAAAATGTGACAGATATTACTGAATGCTTAGTAAGCGGTGCGGTACCCTCCTGCCAACAAACCCATTGCACCAGTACACCAGGTAGGCCATACCTCTACTCTGGCTTACTCATCCTACTCTCCTTCATTGTCCAACCCTTACCCACAGTCGTGTATTGTGCCTATTGTACCATTGCCTCCAAACTACCAGGGTAGATCTTTCAGCACGGAGTCCGTGGCTGACTCGGAGTCCGAAAAGCACCTCCATGGTCATTCCAGTGCCTAGCATTTACCGCCTCTCTTCTAGGCACGGCTCTGAATAACACGGCGCTGACTTAGTGTGCTGTGCCCGAAACAAAGGCTAACCAAATCAGACTCAAAAAATGCTTTGCAAATCGCTCCCAACTGTTCAGTCGAAAGAGTCTTGATCCCATTCGAATTGAGGTATTGAAGGACTGAAAAAAGAAGAACCTTTGACTAAAAGAATATCTTCACCGGCATCGTTCTTCTTCTACCACAAAAACGCTTTTGAAGCCCTCTTCTATTTCTCTCTTCCGTCATTTTCTCAAGCCACCTTGGACCTCCCAAATCCACCATGCTAAGACACGGCACTCGCGTGAATCTTATCTTTCGACACCCCCCGCATTTGCCACCTCGAACCACCCCAACTCTACAGCGGTATATAACCACTCGAGAGTCCGTTCTAGCCCCTACCAAGGTCAATTGCTCTCGTCAGACTACCAACACTAAAATTACCACAGAAACTCCTCTGAATCTTGCTCCCAAGTTCACTTCTGTTCGCCCCTTTGCAACCACAAGTACTCCTCCAGACCTCGCCTCAGTTATCGCCTCTGTCAAAATGTCTACTCCTCCCCAGCAGCCTCCTAACTGGAAGTTCACTCCCGAGGAGGTCCGAAAGTCCGCCGAGGACATGGCTGCTTCGTTCAAGAAGCTGGATGACCAGATTGGAGCCATTCCCATTGAAGAGGCTACCTACGAGAACACAATTGTGCCCCAATTTGAGCTCGAAAACTCCACTGCTCTGCCCCGAAACCAGCTGACCTTCTTCCAGCACGTTTCTGCAGATAAAGAGCTGCGTGAGGCTTCTGCCGAGGCTGAAAAGACCCTCATGGACGCCTCTGTCGAGTCTACCATGAGACACGATGTTTTCCAGCGAGTTGAAGCTGTCCATAAGCAGCTGGACGAGCTCAAAAAGACTCTGGACCCGGAGTACATTCGAGCTATCGAAAAGATGTACAAGGGCTACGTTCGAGCCGGTCTGGGACTGCCCGAAGAGACCCGAAAGGAGGTGGAGGCTCTCAACAAGCGAAAGGGAGAGCTGGCCATCAAGTTCTCCAACAACTTGTCCAACGATACTTCTTTCCTGGCCTTCACTGCTGAGGAACTCGAGGGAGTGCCCAAGGACGTGACTGACGGGTTCGAGAAGACCGAGGACGGAAAGCTGAAGATGACCTTCCAGTACCCCGATCTTTTCCCTGTTTTGCGATCTGCCAAGAACGCCGATGTTCGAAAGAAGGCCTTTATCGGCGACCAGAACCGAGTCAAGGATCTCAACACTCCCTTGCTCAAGGAGACCGTGGAGATTCGAACCAAGCTCGCAAACCTGCTTGGATACAGACACCACTGTGACTACGTTCTTGAAGACCGAATGGCCAAAAAGTACGAAAACGTCATGCCCTTCTTGGAGGATCTCAAGGAGCGAATCAAGCCCCAGGGACTCAAGGATATCGAGTCTCTTTTGCCCATCAAGAAGGCCGACTACGAGGCCCAGGGTAAGGCTGCCGAGTACAAGGACGCTCTCTACGTGTGGGAGACCCGATACTACCTCAACAAGCTGCTGGAGGACCAGTTCAAGATTGACCAGGAAAAGATTGCCGAGTACTTCCCTCTGCAGAATGTCCTTGACAAGTCTCTGGCCTTCTTTGAGAACCTCTTTGCTCTCAAGTTTGTCGAGACCCCCAAGGACCAGGCTTCTACCTGGCACGAGGACGTCAAGCAGTACGCTGTTTGGAAGCACGATACTACCGAGCCCACTTTTGTTGGCTGGTTCTACCTCGATCTGCATCCTCGACCTAACAAGTACGGCCATGCTGCCAACTTTGGTATTGGTCCTGGTTTCACCGATCTCAAGGACGGCTCTCGAACCTACCCTGCCACCTCTCTGGTCTGCAACTTCACCAAGCCCACTGCTGAGAAGCCCTCTCTGCTGAAGCACTCTGAGGTGACCACCTTCTTCCACGAGCTGGGCCACGGTATCCACGATCTCATGGGTACCACCAAGCTGTCTCGATTCCACGGCACTTCCGTGTCCTGGGACTTTGTCGAGTGTCCTTCTCAGATGCTCGAGTTCTGGACCTGGGAGCCTGAGCAGATCAAGCACTTTTCTGCCCACTACAAGGACGGCTCCAAGATGCCCGACGAGACCATTGAGTCTCTGGTTGCTACCAAGCATGTCTGTGACGGTCTGCATTACCTGAGACAGGTCCACTTTGCCATGTTCGACTTTGGTCTCCACAACAAGGGTATCAACGATACTCCTGCTGATCTGGACAAGACCTGGAACGATATGCGAGAGGATATTGCTCTGGTCAAGAACGACGGTGAGTCTATGGCTGGCTACTCCACTTTTGGCCACATTATGGGCGGCTACGACTCTGGTTACTACGGCTACCTGTGGTCCGAGGTCTTTGCTGCTGATATCTACTACACTCGATTCAAGGACGATCCCATGAGCACCAAGTCTGGTCTTGACTACCGAAAGGCCATTCTGGACCGAGGAGGATCTCGAGACGAGATTGAGGGTCTCAAGGAGGTTCTTGGCCGAGAACCCAACAACGATGCCTTCCTTAAGGAGCTTGGTATTGCCGCTTAAGCGTTGGTACTACGAATGTATGATATAAATGACCAATAAACGAATCCGAAGTGAACCGAGTACAGTAAGGAGATAAACCATCAAGTGATGACATACAGAATTAGATTAATACATAGTCAAACACTTCCATTGATTGTACCAGGTGTAGACACATATATTGCACTATGAGGCGTCGAAAAGAAGGCACGAAACAATAAGAGGGGTACCGTTCGAAAGCTCTTCTCCCAATGTATCATTTAATCAACTCCGTCGACAACAGTCTCATTCATGGATGCTCTATAGGTCTTACAGTCACGCTAATGAACCTGTCTGTTGTAACATAAAGAGATAGTCCACTTGTAGTGATAATAATTGTACACTCGAAAAGATTAAACATCTGCCATAACCTACAGTTATCCTTGTACACGACTGTTTCATAGTAGTCCTATCTCATCATGCTATTTACACTCTAACTGTCTATTCTTCTCCGGGAGGGAAAGGCGTCTTTTTGGAAGCCGCGTTGAGAACGTTACTGACACTCTCGTAGGTTCCAAAGATGATGGCGCCACTGAGTCCGGCCTTGCAGAACCGAGGCAGAGTACCGGCCCAGAAGGTCATGACTCCCTCCTCGACAAAAATCTTGTATGCACACTGCAACGAAGATCGGTACTCCTTGATGCCGTGGATGGACTGCAAACGGGTCTTGACGACATCAATGGGCTGTGTAGCGATAACCATGGCTCCAGAAGAGAGCAAACCGAGTCCAAAGCCCCAGACGGCACTCAGACGGCCATACTCGCTGTCTTCGGGGTTAGTAAGCCAGTGTTTGAGGGCCGAGTAGGTGGTGAATCGAACGGCCGAGTTGGCAGCCTGTCGGGCAACGGTAGGGAAGAAACCCTGGACGAAAGCTCGAAGACCTCGGTCCTTGTACATTTCTCTAATGTTACCGAGAAGACCCGAAACAGAGGTATCAATCTGACCGTACTGGATAGCACGAGGCTTGACTGTTCCCGTAGGTCGGGCAACTCGCTTCTTGTCCTTGATAGTCACAGGAGAAGCTTCAACAGGAGCTTCAGGCAGCTTGATCTCGGTAGGAGGAACAGCAATGGGTTTTCCGTTAGCAAGCTGGACTCGGTTGATCATGGTGGTTTTGATGGATTCAAAAGGCACAACAATGAAAGACTCGGTGATACCAGTCAGCAGACCTGCAGTAACGACTCGAGGAGCAGTGGTTCTGTTGTCTTCATCAGCCATGAACTTGGAGAAGGCCGTGAAGGTGGACACTCGAACCACAGCCTTGGTAGCAGCGCCAATAGCCACAGCGGAAAGACCGGTGAAGTAGACCTTTCCAAAGTCCGGAGGTACCCATGCCGCAGCTCCAGGGAGGTTTCGTCGCAGCTGTAGCGACGTTTTCATGAATTCAAAGGGGTCTATGTTAGTAAGCGTGAGATGATGAAACATGAACAAGAGGTTCAACTAGAGGTTGAACAACAGGTTCAAGCCTGAGGTGTCGAAGAGAATACTCACACGTAAGAGAGGACTGAACGAGTCCTGCTGCAACGCCTGCCAAGGTGGCAGTCAGCAAAGACTGTTTGTTAGTATGTTGCTCGGTATCATCAGCTTCTTTGGAGCTGGTTGTCGTAGGATCCTGATGTCAGGTCTTGTAGTTGTAGGTGGAAACTCACATCTTCATTCTGTGTTAGTAATTGGAGGGGAGTAGGAAGACAGAATTGACAAGAGCAATTCTTCTCAGCTCGTGGGTTCTCACTTCTAATGGCCGCGACATTGTTGCTAGCGGTAGAGCCTAGATTGCTGGAGATAAACTCTGATATTGGGACTGACAGGGTTGGTGATGGAGGAGCAAGAGGGGAGAGCAATTGAGGTGGTAGGAGATGGGTCAGGGGGGATTTAATGGTATATTCCGGCCCGTTGCACTCTGGAGAATTGATTGGTCTTGTTTTCAGCGTTTTCAATTTTTCGACAGGTTGCGAGTTTTGGTGCTATAAGTGAGGAGGTTGGTCCCAAGCTGTTCTCCCAAGCTGTTTTCTTGATGACCTGCATCTTCAAAGACCCGAGCTCAAACGGTGAAATGGCTTGAACTAAGAACAGGTAAAACTCCATTTATTGCGGAAAGATTGGTAATACCGTTTCCCGGGTCCCTTAGTGGTCATGAGCAGTTTTAACAGGGTTGTGGGTGACCCCTTGAAACTCCATTACTTGAAGCTCACAGTTTAGACTGAGGTTGTTAATAGGAGGTCCCTAAAGGATGGGTTTTAGAAAGGGCATCTACCAACTATTCGAGAACTGCATAGTTTCAAGAAGTTTGATGGTTGCCCACTCTATGGTCTGCTCAAGGTGCTCGGGGGAGCATCAATGGATGAAGATGAATCCATTATCAGTAGTCATAACACTCCGGCGGTCCAAGCCAAATGATGGCCGCACTTTCGTTCTTACGCGTATTGACTCTGACTGATCAACTTGACGTGACTTTGAGAACACGCAGGACAGCGAAGCATTGCCTGCAAGCTCAGGGTTGAGAATCCGAGCACGGTTGCAGTGGCGTAAAGGGGCAGTAGAAATGATTAAACTGTCTATTGTCGGATTTTGGAGGAAAAAATTCTTCTTGCTGATACCATCAGTCACATACAGTGTTTTTGGTCCATCTGATAAACCCCTGATCCACCCAGTCCCCCAAACTTCTAACTCTTACAGTTGAGCTGTGGAGCGTAACTTGGGCAGGAGAGAGTGCGTTGAATAAAGAGACTCGAAGTGGGTCAAAGTTACTGGGATACGTTCAAGATCACTCTTTGGTGTTTTTTATCGTTTGATCAGCTCAAACTGGTTCATCTGGACATATTTCCACTACTGGCTATCAATTGGATACCACCTAAGGCAATCAACAAGTGAGAACATGGGCTTCCAACTGAAATCCGATAAATGACAGCCTTTGACAGGCACGGACAACTGCACAATGAAACATAAACCAACTGACATAGCCGAGACTGTGGGGGTCATTAACTTTGGCTGTTTGTTAGATATAGGGTACGGGTGCTCTTTGTTTTTTAGCCCTTCGGATTTATCAGATCAGGTCTTTTTTATAAGTCAGCTCTTGAAATGAGATCATAGACTGACTTACTCTTTACAACAGAGCACCTCTATAGGGCTATATCAGGACCAAAAACACCAAAAATAATGAAAACAAAACAATAAAGTAAAACAAAAAGCCACCTTTGTACACTTACTCAAAGATTGAACCAAAACCTCTTTAATCAGATGCGATATGGCCCTACTCATTATGTTTCAGTTCCTCCCTCCCTCTCCTGATTAAGTTCACCCGAGCTTATTGGTCTGAAATATTTCTCGCAGATAATGCAGCAGCGAAACGTTCAAATCAACTGATACCATGGAAGACTCTCACGTCCAATTAATAGAGTGGATCACGTCGAATGGCGGCTATATTTCGCCTAAACTGGAAATCAGAGAACTGCCTGGCCGAGGACGAGGTCTAGTCGTCAATGATAGAGTATACCCCAATGAGCGTCTGATTCATCTCAAGCTCCGCCAACTGCTCAATTACTCGTCTATTCACAGTTCTATGGTAGATGGAGGCCATCTGAGTGAAGCAGAGTACCGTAGCATGTCTGCTCATCAGGTTTTGGCCTTGTTTTTGGTGATTCAACTGAGTCTGGGAGATAAGAGTGACTGGAAGGCATTCATGGGGCTGTTACCTGACAGAAAAGCGGGCTTTTTGGACGTTCCTTTGCAATGGTCTAAAGAGGATCAGGATTCCTTGACTCCTGAGGGAATCGCTGTGCTAAAAAAGACTCTAGATACCTTTGAAAGTGACTATGAAAAGGTCAAAAAGTACGTGGTCAAGTACGACTCTGATCCTAGAGACGCCTATCTCTGGGCATGGCTCTGTGTCAACTCTCGATGTCTTTATTTCGATCTGACATTGACTACGGGCAAGAAGGATGCCCAGGAAGTACCTGATAATATCACTTTGGCTCCATATGTTGACCTTATCAACCACTCGGTAGAGTCAGGACCTACGCATTGTCAATTAAAGACGAGTTCGATGGGATTTGAAATTCTGTGCGGTCAGAGGGGATATACGGCTGATGAAGAAATCTTTTTATGTTATGGACCCCGTTCAAACTCGGTATTACTATGTGAGTATGGTTTCACAGTACCTGAGAACCCATGGGATGATGTTGATATCAGTGAAGCATTAGAGAGGACGTTTTTGACCAAACAGCATGAAACTGTTCTCAAGGAGCTGGGCTATTACGGAGAGTACACTTTGTTGCCCGATTCCATTTCGTTCAGAACACAGGTTGCCTTTGCAGCCATTCATTTCCTTCAGTCTTCGGAACCGGCTAATGCTCGACTACTTCAGCTGTTTGTCAACGGAAAACTGGGCACTCAGCGGTTCCAGAATACCATGAAAGCTGGTCTGAGAGATATTCTGGAGACTGAAGCGCAGACGACAGAAGCAGTTCTCAAGTCCCCAGCTAAACTACGTTCCCATGTGGAAATTTTGCATCAGAGTCGGTTGGAGATTATTAGAGCGTTGTTGAAGGATTTGGCGGCCATTGTGAGGGCCACTTAAGGAGGGAGGCTAGCAGAAGGAGTTGTAACTAGTGCTTAATGCCGTACAACTCCTGAACACTACACCACAATGAATAAATAGACATTGTAGAGTGTTATACAAGACTACCGGTACCGTAATTGTAGTATGGGCAAATGTTATAGCCTCCGAAAAGTTCATTCAATCGATTCAAACACCTCGGCAAAGTTCCATGAGCTGTACCAGTGGCATTCTTCTTTCCCTTGTCACTCTTCGTTTCTTTTGTCAGCTCTTAAGTTAAGCTTGTAGCTTCTTTCGAGAGGAAGAATGTTCATAGGCTGTCAGAGTTAGATCTGGAGGAAGGGGGAAGTAGGAGGAAGAGTGGATAGGGCACACGACCTATAGAAGAAGTATAAGAGATGAGCTAGGAGCTATGAACCAGTATAAATACATCTCAGATCAAAGACGAATGAACCAAACAAGTCAATTGAGAGGTCTGACCAAAATAATCAGAGCGTCGGTATCGGTAATCCCCTCATCAACTGTCCAAATCTTGTTGACTTTCCTCCTGCTCTTGGCAAATCCGTGCCTTGCTCATCATACTCCCAAAAGACTTTCGCTACCAGGTAGCCTTTTTTATCCCCTGATATTACTCCGATGCACATAAGCTCGCATCTCGGCTGCAGGACGCCGTTGATAAAAAACCACAAGCCTATGGTAGTGGAAATGAGAGAGACGATCAAGAGCCGAGTATTCATCTGAGAGTAGGGAAAGTGGAAACGGAAAGTGAAAAACGCGGCTCTATGGTGAAATACAAAACCAACGGTTAACCGCCAAGGTGGAAACCTAGCGTGAAAAACAGATGCGATTGATTAGATCAGGGTTATAAGGGGTAGATAAAGGGTGGTAGCTGCTCTGTATACTGTTTTGAAGCTATTCCACCTGAAGAATGAGCCTTCGCCTTCCCTTTCGCCCTCGCCTCCGTCACTACCTCCAGGTCATATTCAACCCCCAAGTGGAACGAGCTCACGATGAAGAAGACGACAATATCACAGATGGTGTCAAGGAGATGGAACACCTGAACAAAATCTTTTCAAAGACGGAACTGGCATTTGCATGGTGCTCTTTACTACTGGTTTCAGTCTGTATAGCGCTCGAATCTCAGACTGTCAATGTCTATTCGACGTTTGCAACTTCACATTTCAACGAACTGTCTCTTCTATCAGCATTAGCAGTGGTCAAATCAGTCATGTACACTGCTTCAAGACCTACAGTGGCTAAACTGGCTGATGTCCTTGGCCGATTTGAAGCTCTGGTCATCTCAGTGGTCTTCTTTACAGTCGGTTTCATCATGTTGGCAGCATGTAAGAACATTGGAACGTACTTTGCAGCTCACATCTTCTATGTCTCTGGACAAGTGGGTATCCAATTCATGGAACAGGTGTTTGCAGCAGATACTTCGAGTTTGAAAAACCGAATGTTTTTCGTTTCGTTACCCAACTTTGCATACCTCTTTGCTCCTTGGATAGCTGCTCCTATCACTAATGCCATTACTAAACATTCCACCTGGAGATGGGGATATGGAATGTGGTGTATTGTCATGCCAGTGGTAGCTATTCCAGTGTGTGGAATCATGTTACGGCTGAAATTCAAGGCTAGAAGACTGGGATTGGAGTATGGAAAGTCTGTCAGAAACTTCAAAGAAACAATGAGACAGTTTGATTTCATTGGGTTGATTTTGTTCACGGGAGGATTGACTCTTTTGTTTCTAGCAGTGACTCTAGCTACTGGTCCAAAATCATGGTCTCAAGCTCATATTCTAGCCATGATCATCATAGGACCTATTCTTCTGGTCATCTTTCCTTTCTGGGAAATGGTTCCAAAGTACCCGTTCATGCCTTTCTATATCATCAAGAACAGAACAATATTGACATGTTGCTTTCTCATCTGCTGCTATTCGATAGCATACTTCTTATACGGAACATACTACATGCCTTGGCTCATGGTATGTAAGAACTTGTCAGTTACAGCAGCTACAAACACGTCCGTCTGTTTCGTTGTAGCATCCACAATTTCTTCCTTCATTGGAGCAGCATACACCAAGTTCACCAACAAGGTCAAACCAGTAGTATGTGCTGGAGCAGCCATCTACTTGCTAGGTCTAGGACTCACTTATCACTACAGACAACCTCATCATCATCTTGGACAGTTTATTGTTGCACAATGTGTGGAAGGAGTAGGATCAGGAATGATGCAGATGCCCATGTTGGTGATGCTTCAGTCTGTCGTGTCTCATAAGAATGTTGTCTCTTCTACTGCCATCTATTTGTCTATTATGACAGTAGGAACTATCATTGGAGAAGCTATTGCTGGTTCAATGTACAGACAGTCTTACCCTAAACAATTGGCCAAATATGCCACATTTCTGACTCCTACTCAGACTCATCTAGTTGCCAACAATGTGAGAGCAGCTCTCAAGTACCAATGGCACACTCCTGAGCGGATGATGATTGTTACAGCGCTCAACGACGTCTACAGAAGAATGCTGTATCCTCCTATTATCGTTGCAGCTTTTATTTTTGTAGGAACACTCACTCTCCCTGATGTTAATGTCAGTCTTATGGACGATGCTCAGAATAGTACCAGTACTGATGATGAACATGTTAAAGGAGATACTGAGTCGGATGAAATGGGTGTGCATCGCAACACTGATATTGAAACCGGCACCACTGATAGTTCTGAAGGGTCTTTTGGAGCTGAAGAGGAGAGGAAGATATGAGGAGCAAGGGTAATGGAAGAGCTCAATGAACGATTATCAGCAAGGGAAGAGCTCTAAGGAACGATAAACGAATAATGAGTAATGATTTCAAGACTTTTTGGAACTGTAGTACTTTACGACTCGTAGCAATGTTATCATAGTTGAGTTATCCCGACCCTAGCTCTCTTCTTTTAATACTATATACACTAGAACTTGTTGAGGTCCTGATGGGCGTTGATGAGGTTGTACAACATGAGGTTGGCGGTGATGGGTTTCTTGTACTTGTTGCCCATATCCATAAGAAACTTGTTGATGTATCTGATTTCCGTCAGTCGGTTGTTTCGTACATCTTCTCTCATGGAAGAGGAGTTACCATGTGTGAGCTCAAGCACCTTGTTAACCAGTTCGATCAACCGCTGAGGTTTGAGAGCTGCCGAAATCAAAGCGGGATTGATCTCCTTAGCAAGCGTATCAAGCAAATACTCTCTCAGAATCATACTGGACTCGAAAACAACAGTGTTGATGATCACTCCAGCAGAAAAGCTGTCCAGCAGCCGGCCATTGTTACAGTCCATAAGAGCAGTGAGAGGGTTAACACAGGCGTTCACAACGAGTTTCTGGCTCTGTTTCAGCAACAGCTCGGCATAAATGGTGGTATCTTGACATCCCAGGGTAGGAGAAGACTGTAGAATCTCTTGAAAGGGGTTCTCAAAAGAAACGTTTCCAGGACCTCGAGCTAGATCAATCTGGCCCTGGCCAGCATGTCTATACTCGTAGAATGGCGACGGTAATCTATGTACTCCATGTGTAGTGACTCCAAAGTAAAGGTGAGGTATATTTTCGTCTCCTCGATTTCGCCACACTTTGTCTTCCATCTCTTCTCTCAGACCTAGTCCATTCTGCAAAAACAACATGCTGGTGTTCTGGTCAATGGCGTCTCTGTATCCGAAAAGCGCACTGAGGGTACTCTGAGCTTTTGTAGTGACAATAATGTTCTCCACGGGCTCTCTGACTTGATCTGGAGTCAGAGTCTCGATCTCAATACCTTCTCCTGTAAGTAGAGGTTCGGCATTGTAATTATGACGGATTCCAAACTGCGAAAGAGGCGTATCGTTTCCACAGAAGAAGATAGACGAGCCTCGTTTCTTGAAATCCTCCTGTCTAGCCGCATCTCTCAGCATCAGAACAGGAGTGAATCTCTGAGCCTTGGCTAGATTGTATGCCAATAGAGATCCAATCGATCCCGCTCCCAGAATGTCTGTGTTAGAACGAGTTCCGATTCAACAGTATGTTGGTTGCTTTTGTTGGCTGTTTCTGTCGGTTGCATCTGCTGTCTCTGTCATACTCACGAACTTTTGGTAAGCTGGTCATTGGGGTTGTTCTGTTATGCTGTTATACCGAGTTGATTTATCTTTTGGTTTAATCTTTTGGTTTGACTGTAAATTTCACGAATCACCCAACGCCTAATTATCGTTACCCGTACACTGCAGAAAGGTGTGATAAAATATATTGCAGGTGAAACTCAGCTAACAAACCGGTAGTACAGGGTATTACAGGTACCGAACCACACCATGAACCGATTGCCGTCCCGTCTGGGCCAGCGAAGCTACTCAATCTTCGCCAGAACGCCCTCCAAAAAGACCCTACCCAACCCCCAGGGCGAGCCTTCAGCAGCTCCAGATTCAGGCAACAACCCAGGCAAAAAACAGCCCTTTGTCCATGACTACTCCGTCAGACCAACCACCTACGTCTACCGAATGGAAGACAATGCCGAGTCGTTCAGCAAGTATCCTCTGATGACGTCCAAGAAACTGGCCAAGAGTTCTACCCGTCCTAAAGGAGTGAGAATGACGGCCAAGGACTTTATGGATGACTCTCTGTATAATCCTTACTACGGGTACTTTTCGAGAAACGTGGAGATTTTCACCACGGATAAACCGTTCGATTACACGAATATCAACGACGTGGACGACTTTCTCAACACGTGGACGGGAGAGTACTCCAAGTACGCTGCTAACAGTCCCACTCTGACTGGACAGACTAAAGATACAAGTCACTCGGGAACGTTTCCTGCTAAAGACAAGGATTTCACGTCGAGAGGAGCGTCGAAACAGCTCTGGCATACCCCTACTGAACTGTTCAAGCCATACTATGGAGAAGCTCTAGCACGGTACTTGTTGGTCAACTACAAGTTGTCTCTATACCCTTATAAAGACCTGATCATCTACGAAATGGGAGGAGGTAACGGTACTTTGATGGTCAACATTCTGGATTACATTCGAGAAACTCAACCCGAGGTTTATGAACGAACCAGATACAGAATCATTGAGATTTCCGACCAGCTGGCTCATAAACAGCAGAGTGCTCTACATACCAAGGCTGCTGAAAGAGGTCATCGATCCAAGGTGGAGATTATCAACAAATCCATCTTTGACTGGAAGGAGCCCGTCAACGATCCCTGCTTCTTTGTCGCTCTGGAAGTGTTTGATAACTTTGCCCATGATATCGTTCGATACGATAACAAGACTCTTCAGCCTTACCAGGGTCATGTTCTGGTAGATGCCAATGGCGACTTCCATGAAGTGTACACCCAGAAACTGGACGATTGGACCAAAAAGTTTCTGCAGATCAGAGCCGAGTCTCTAGATGACTATTCTCCTGATAGCAGACTTGGATTCCATCCCCTATCTACTCCTAGACTGTACAAGGAGGCCCGAAATCTCATGTGGCCCTTCCACTCTGAACTTTCCGATCCAGAGTTCATTCCTACTCGGTACCTTGAGTTCCTGTACATTCTCAAAAAGTACTTTCCTCAAGCCAGACTCTTGTCTTCTGATTTCACACATCTTCCCCAGACCACCACTTCACGGTTTTCTGGCTACTGTTCTCCTGTTGTTCAGACAGTTCTTGACAACCAGATGGTTACCACCAATACTCATATGGTTCTCCAAGGCTACTTTGACATTCTCTTCCCTACGGACTTTGAGCTTGCTGCCCAGCTTCTTCGTCACGTGTGTGGCCGAGTTCCTGAGATTTCCACCCACCAGGAGTTCCTTGAACAGTGGGCCGATCTGGACGCCACCACTACTAAAACTGGAGAAAACCCCATGACCAGTTTCTACCGAAACGCTGCTTTCCTCACCAACTAGGGTTAGGTTTGGTAACTGGGGTCTCATTGTCTTGGTGCTGTATCAATATTGGCTGTATCAGTATTGGCTGTACCAGTCTCACTGTATCAGTCTCACTGTAGTCACTGTATGGACTGTATGACAATGACTGCACTACAAATCACATTATCAATGCATGTATGTATATAGAATTAATTTTGTCATTGAGAAACATGGCCAGGTGACGGATCTCGGTTCTCCACTTCTCCGCTTTTTAGATCTTTTCCCCCTCATCTCTCGTATCGTATTGTCTTAACATCATCTCCATTATAGTTGGGTTTGGCAGACATGCCCCTTTTATGCACGTGACCGTACGGGGTTACCCGGACGCAGCGCTGCTCCCGCAACGTACAGCTGGCAACACCTCACCCAAGTTCACAGCTACACACAACCTATTCATTAAAAATGGTGAGTAAACAAGGTGGATGCGGGCCCGGATTTGGTTTGTGCACAGACCAATTGGATGAATTGGGCCCTTGAAACGACTCTGGTGGATTTGGGGATGGTTTTGCAGCGACATTGAGGCATGGCGACAAACACTCGACGATAATGTGCTCAACCAAGGTGGTACGACTTGGTGGAGGTGATGGGGAGGTGGCAGACGACAAATCCGTATATGGTACTACGGATGATTTGATGAAGACAGCTGGACGGAGCTCTGTTATGGTCCCCACAACTTTGGCCATGTTTGGTATGTCTCCTCATGTCTAGCTTTGGTAACCATATTGATCATATGTCTTATCAGCTGTCATACCCAAACATTACCAGCCGCAACTCGAATCGCATGACCACCCTTCTTTTGCACATACTCCACCTTGTCTCGTCTGCTTGTTGTTCTTTTGGCATATGACCCTCGTTATGCGGCTTTGGCCACAAAGAGCCCCAGTTTGCCCTTTAACTTTGGAGAAGGAACAATGGGGTGATGGCTGGGTCGTTGTACATGCGATGAAGCAGGTGGAGATGGACGCGGATATTCGGAGCAAAAAAAGCAGCCCGTGTGGCCAGCCCCCCCTTGGTACCGTCGACATATTCGCTAACTCAGTCCCGATCCGGTGTTGCCGTTAACGACTCTGCCCTCCAGGCTTTCAACGAGCTCAAGCTCGGCAAGAAGGTTACCTTCATCATTTACAAGATCAACGATGCCAAGACCGAGATTGTCGTCGAGGAGGAGGGCACCACCGACTCTTACGACACCTTCCTCGGCAAGCTGCCCGAGAACGACTGCCGATACGCCGTCTACGACTTTGAGTACGAGATTTCCAGCGGCGAGGGCAAGCGATCCAAGCTTGTTTTCTTCACCTGGTCTCCCGATACCGCTCCCGTCCGAAGCAAGATGATCTACGCCTCTTCCAAGGACTCTCTGCGACGGGCTCTGACCGGTATCTCCACCGAGATCCAGGGTACTGACTTCTCCGAGGTTGCTTACGAGTCTGTTCTCGAGCGAGTTTCTCGAGGAGCCGGTTCTCACTAAGTATGAAATGTATATTGTGACATGTTTTCCAAATCTCCGCCCGCCAGCCACGGTGTAGCGCTACGAGGGGTGCGTTAAAGACGCTGCATGTCAGTCTGGTTTTAGGCTACTTTCCGTCGTGGGGATGCCGATAGCAACGTGCAACGTGCGTGAGCTAAAGGGTGGAAAGAAGGCCGAGAAGAAGGCAGAAAAGAGGGCGAAAAGAAGGCCCGAAACCGACGGTGGAACTGGTGTGTTTTTGCAGAGCTGATGCTATTGCCAAAATTAGTGATATGGCTGTAGTCGTAGTAGGGGCTGTTCGTTCAGCTCCCGCTTTTGTAGGTGGCTGGCGCGGCTACAATATTACCAATATGCCTCCTTGGTTAGTTTCTGGCCGCTCTTGGTACACTGCCCGATGTATAATGGTTGATAATGCCGGTGACTAACCCCCGGACGCCAAGTAAGAGAGGTGGGAAGGCTAAAAGCCTCTTGTTGCTAAACTAATTAATTCTTGGCGCGAGAAAAAATAGAGACAGAAAGACACCTCTGACAAAGAGGCAGGAATACGGCTTTCCGCCAAAAGTCAGGTACCGAAAAAAGACGAAACAAGAAAAATAGTGGCCCGTTGGACCTGCCCAAAGGGTCTGTGAGCCGCTGACAAGCATCAAACACGCACAGCACGTTGTCAAACATGTCTTTGAACGGCTGATACGAGCGGATATAAGGGTCCCCCCTTTGGTAAGCTTGTTTATACTTGGGTTGTTTGCTTGACAGTGAGGCTGAGGACAGTCATGTGAGTTAAAAGTGCCAATCTTGGCGGATTATGCAAGTTGAAAAGTGGTGAAGATATATAGTAGAGCGGGGGGTAAGGTGGTAGCTGAAGGAAGAGAAACTAGGTGGTTGAGAGAAGAAGACTCGCTTGATCTTTGAACACTTATAGACACCCACTCGTTGTGTCTGTTTCATTATTCTGACAGTCTCGTTACGTCTCATTACGTCTCGTTACATCTCATATTCTTCTCGCTCGGCTTCTGAGTGCGTTCTTGCATTTTTGAACAAAGAAGACGCATCTACCAGGCTGATTCCGGACTTTTAAACCTCCTCTGGACATCTACACTTTGAAACTTTTCCTTCTTTTCACATCGACTTTTCACCAAAACTCATCGCCACCTCCACAGCATGTCTTCTACGACGCTTTCGCTCGTCACTCTGACAGCCAGTCTAGGACCCACCTCAACTCAAAGTGGTGTCCCTTCACCCGTCCCCACAAACCCAAACTCTCAGCAGCAACGGACCAACACGTCGCCCACTCAAAACTATCTCTTCTTCATAGCCCTCGCTCTCGGCATTGTTTTTGTCAATCTCTGGATCATTCTCGGCATCCGGTTCCTGTACCGTCGACGCCAGCAACAACGAGCGCTTTCGGACCCTGAGAACCCGAACCCCATGATTCCCATGATTGCGCGAGGCATGGTCATGACGGGCGGCCATCCTCGAGCACGGCAGCGTCGCAAGCGCCAGAAAAAGGTGGTTTCGCTGGCGTTTTTGGACGACAACTTTCCAGTCACT
Organism: Yarrowia porcina; assembly: GCA_900519025.1. NCBI lineage: Eukaryota > Fungi > Ascomycota > Dipodascomycetes > Dipodascales > Yarrowia > Yarrowia porcina. The sequence continues at coordinate 763,299 of ULGT01000002.1, forward strand.
CGGTATGCCGACTGGAAGAACGGAAACGAAAAGTCTGTTGATGTGGAGGAGAGAGAAGTGACTGAAAAGGAGATAGATACGGATCACACAGAGAAGGAGGATGCTTTCAGTGACCATAACGACCACAACGACACCACCATTGTCATGGACTTTAGTGGTACTGACACTCTAGGAACTACTCTAGGGAAAACGTCGTTATCTAACTCTGCAGGTGCATCTGCGTTATCGCTCACGCAAACAAACTCTAGAACCGACAGAGTGGAGCCACCTTCAGACCCGGATACCTGCGCCATTTGCATCGAACAATTGGAGGACTGCGACGAAATTCGTGTTCTGAAATGTAATCACGTGTTTCATATTTCCTGCATCACTCCCTGGATGACTAATCGAAACGCCTCCTGTCCCCTCTGCAAAACCCTCTATTACATCCCCCCTCCTCCTCCCATGCCTGCTTGGCTAGCAAACCACAATGCTCCCGTGCCCCCTCCTTCTGTAGATATTAGGGCCACTGGAACAGCCACCACCATGACCACCCTGACCACGAGTTCGGGATCAGATGATAGTCCGTCCTTGTCTTCACAGCTGCAGATGCCTCCCGCTGCACGAACCAGTCGATTGTCTCGGTTCAAGAGGGTCATGAGGTTGACTTGAGGGGGAATGGTATATTTATTTTGTTTCTTGTTGTTTGGATATTGGCTTCTCCACCTAGACAAGCTTCTCGCTTACTCGCATTTTATTTATAGTGTAAATATTGGCAATATTGGTATGATCTTAGGGGTAAGTAAAGTCCAAGTAAAGTTATGTAGGAGTAGAAATGTTGTAGTCATTTGAGCAAAATATTGTGTAGACAGAAGTTTCGATTTTGACATAAAATTATTAAGTTGCATTCTGGCTATCAAATGGACTATCTCTCTTGTGTGTACCCCCTCTAGATCACGAGATTACACCCCCAGCAGACTTTTCTCTCAACTAAATCTAACTAAACCTAGCGATATGAGCTGGGGTGGGGAAAGCACTGACTCGTGTTATGGAGAAAAGTGTGGAGAAAAAAGACCCACAAGTGCCCTGCAGGTCTTGTCAAGGGTCTGTGTCAATATTATTCGCATTTTTTTACCCTTTTGGCCCCTTTCAGAGCAATATTTTCCTGCACCAACTTTTTTTGCCACACCATCTCATATGCATGAATTGACTAAAGCAAGGTCAATGAACAGAGGGTATAGACACACCAAATATTGCCCTCAAGGAATTGAAGAAGAGCTCATTTTTGCCAAAAATACATTTTGTACAGTTTCAATAATTCACATACTTGTATATACTTGTAATAAATAGTTGCTTTAGGGGGTTAAAGAGTATCTCCAACATACTCCTCTCCTGGAACAATCTTCTTATGATCTGCGGGGTTGGCTGCGGACTCGTATAAAGTGACAACGGGAGCTCGGTTAAGTTCCTTGAATTCGCCTCGAAGACCGATATAAAGAATCCGGGTCACGTCATCGCCATAATTGTCTTCCACAAATAATGTCAGACTGGTGATATTGGACCATTGGGCTCGAGAAAGAGCATACTCTGCAATACCCTCTTCATCCAAAGAAGATGAAGTAGGAGCAACCTCAATGGACTGTTCCAGAGTTCCTCCGACTCCTTCGGGGTGTTCGATCACGTGATTGGCAGTAAGGTCCGAGGCCGTGGCAAAATCCAGGTCATCTCGGTTCTTGAACAGCTTGATATGTCTAGGAGCAGAGTCGTCGTTGGTGGTTCGAATGAGCAACGAATGGATCTTACAAAGACCAGTAAACGGCACGTGAATGAGCAGTTGCTCGTCCACATCGCTTTCCAGATACTTGGACGTGTCTAGACGCGAATCCCAGTCTTTGAAAACCGTCTGTCCAGCTCCTTCTTCAGACTCGTTCAAGGTCCGGATTCCAGCGTGGGAAATGCGATTGTAGAGAGTCTGAGCCGACGAAGTGTGAGGCTGGGGCACGTGACTATGATCATGTCCATGTCCATGGTCGTGGCCGTGGTCGCCGTGGTCGTGCTCAACGTGTTCAGAATGGCAGTCCATGTATTTCTGGTCAAGTAGAGACGGGTCGAATGGGGTCTTAGGCTGTTATGATATGCACCGCAACCACTAACTTTGGATCTTTTGGTATAAGATTCGTTATCGAGAGGGTAAGGGGGAGGAGTGAAGAATGTATATTACAAAAGGAATGACGACGAATGGGATTGGAGGTCACGTGATATCCGAACGGGGCTTGCTGGTACTCATTCGTTCATCTCGTTAACGTCATTTCCCGGAAATAATCGTCTACATCTCCACATTGTCTGAAACATCATGTCTAGCTGAACATTAAATGTTAGGCGTGTTCTGGGCCGATGGAGGAGGGGGAAGGAGATGAGTAGGTTAGTTGGGAGGTAGTTGGACATTACTTAAGACGATCAGAAGACTCAAAAATCAAGATAAATACACGGAAAAAGGCGGGATCGAGTGAAATGATCTTTTTTATGAATTCCCTCTCTTCTAAACCACTCCATGTTAGTCGTGTCTCCGCAAAAACATGGTCTACTCCCCCTCCCTACCTTCCCCACAATAAACTCAGTTTCCGCATGAAATTTCAATCTGTCATTATCACACCACCATGGTCCATAAAGCCGAGTATCTTGAAGAACACGAGACCCAGATCTCCTCGATTCTGAGCGGCGGATACGCCCATCCTCTGTCCCGACAATGGCAGCAGAAGAACCGGCTCACCAAGGACATGTTCATCTATCCTCTTTTCGTCACCGATGATCCCGAGGAAGAGACTCCTATCAGCTCTTTGCCCGGTCAGAAACGGTGGGGAGTCAACAAGCTGGTTCCCTACGTCGATTCTCTTGTCAAAAAGGGTCTCCGATCCGTCATTCTTTTTGGCGTTCCCATGAAGGAAGGAGTTAAGGATCTGGAAGGTACTGCTGCCGATGATCCCGAGGGACCCGTTATCCAGGCTACCAAGGCTCTCAAGAAGAACTTCCCAGAGCTTTTTGTCATGTGCGACGTTTGTCTGTGCGAATACACCTCTCACGGTCACTGTGGAGTTCTTAGAGAGGATGGAACCGTCATTCGAGACACTACCGTTCGACGTCTGGCTGCTGTAGCTGTCAACTATGCAAAGGCAGGTGCTGACTGCGTTGCTCCTTCTGATATGATCGATGGTCGAATCCATGATATCAAAAAGGGTTTGCTCAAGGCTGGACTGGCCCATAACGTCATGGTCATGTCTTATACCAAGTTTTCGGGCAACCTGTACGGACCCTTCCGAGAAGCTGCTTGCTCTGCTCCTAGCCATGGAGATCGAAAGCGATACCAGCTTCCTGCTGGAGGCCGAGGTCTTGCTCGACGAGCTCTGGCACGTGACCTTGCTGAAGGAGCTGACGCCGTCATTGTCAAGCCTTCTACTTTCTATTTGGATATCGTTGTCGATGCTGCTGAAATCTGCAAGGATGTGCCTATTGCTACCTACCAGGTATCTGGCGAGTACGCCATGATCCACGCTGCTGCCGAGAAGGGCGTTGTGGATCTGGAGGTGATGGCTTTCGAGGCTGCTTACGGAAACCTGCGAGCCGGAGCCAACCTGCTCATTTCCTACTTTACCCCCGACTTCCTCGAGTGGCTCGACCACCACCATTAGGAAAAAATGACAATGTAACGAGACCATGCCTAGAGTATCTAGATAATTGATGATGAGAGATGGATGGTGTAGAAGGAGCACTACAAGAACTATAGTGATCTGATCTGCACATTACAGCCGGTACAGTACAAGAGAAGCACTACAAGTAGGGATACTCCTGTCGAAGTGAGGAAGGACGGGTAGCACTTCCAGCTCGTACTTGAACGTCATTATGTACTCTGATCTAGAAAAGACGCATTAGAAGCACTGATGTTTACGTGTATACTCATCCATTCTTCCTCCATGATACGAACAAGATACAGTAAAAGCACTACAAAGGCTTTTATAAGTACCACCATTGCTAAAGACCTACCGGTAGCTACATACTCACTTAACAGATTGGAGCGCACTCATACCATGGTAGGTACTTTCTAGAGAAGGACTACATCTCGTCGTCCTATGGTTCCAACTATAGATAACTAAAGTGTCAACTGTAAAACATCTTCTCTTACTTGACAGTACACCGTCCGTTCACCATGAACAGAGCCTTGAGAGCCCATAGAACTCAGGTACAACCCCCTCCCAGGCACCATAACTCGATCCGTCTATTCTGATTTATATAAAACTACATGTAGAACGACTACAAGTGCCTCGAATAACCGTACTCGCACATTATTATCTACCTGGTTGATAAGCTGCAGGTACCACTTCCAGAAGCCCTACAGATATCTTGATCTTAACCTGATAAATATGAACTACGAATACTTCTTTGATCTCCGTTCATACTTAATCCGATCTCTCAGACTACAGAAGCACTCAACTACCCGTATCGACTCACACCTACACTACTCACACCTTCAGTAGGGTGCCTGAACCGTCTATCTGACATTTCCATTAACTAGTAGCACCTCTTTTTCCAGTACTCTCCCTCCTACTCGACACCTCCTCATGCTAGTGTACATTATAAATAACTAATCCTCGAGCTTCTTGACGTCCTTGACGATTTCGTCAAAGTTGTCCTTGTACTCGACCTTGGTGTCGGCCTTTTTGCTCTTGCCGCCGCCAGGAACAATCATGACGGTCGACGTGGGTCGCTTGGTGGCTCCAGCAGCTCCCAGATCCTCCTTGGAGGGGATGAACAGGTAGGGCACTCCGTTGTCCTCACAGAGCACGGGAATGTGGGAAACAACGTCCATGGGAGAAATGTCGCCGGCAATGATGACCAGACCCTTCTCGCCCTTTCGCAGAGCCTTGACCACCTCCTTGACTCCTCGCTTGACGTGCTTGGCCTTGGAGGCCTTCTTGACGGTCTTGAGCACCTTCTTGTTGAGCTTCTTGGGGGCAAGAGGCTTGGCGAAGGGCAGCAGAGCCTCCATTCGAGCGTCGTAGTTGTCGACCTCGTCGATCTCAACGGTGATATCTCCCTTGTCTTTGCCCATTGTAGTAGTGTGGTGTGTGAGACTGCAGGATGGAAAAAAATTTAGCTACGAGATGAAAAAAACTTATAAGGTTTATAGGTTATGAGTATGTAGAGAATGAGAGGGAAAATGAGTAAATGAGGAGATTCAGACTAAATAATCCATTATCAATTTTTGATCTGAGTCTTGGTGTTGTCGATTCGTTTGTTCTGGTCTTCTTCACATCCCACCTCTCTTAACCCTAACCCACACATTACTAAGGTTGATATCTCCATCGTTCCTTCAGATCACCATGAAGTTCTATATCGACGATCTGCCCGTGCTATGGCCGTATCCGCGGATCTACCCGGAGCAGTACGCCTACATGTGCGACATCAAAAAAACCCTTGATGTCGGAGGCAACTGCATTTTGGAAATGCCTTCAGGAACAGGCAAGACTGTATCTCTTCTGTCCTTGACTGTGGCGTACCAGCAGCATTATCCCGAGCATAGAAAGATCATTTATTGTTCGCGAACAATGTCCGAGATTGAAAAGGCTCTTGCTGAGTTGAAGAATCTCATGAAGTTCAGAACTGATACTCTAGGCTTTGAAGAGGACTTTAGAGGACTGGGTCTGACTTCAAGAAAGAACCTGTGTCTGAACCCCAATGTCAGATACGAAAAGAAGGGATACATTGTTGATGAGAAGTGTCGAGCAATGACCTCTGGAATTGCCAAACAAAAGCTGGCCGCTGGAGAAGATGTCACTTTATGTGAATACCATGAGAACATGAACGATATTGAACCTCATAACTACATTCCACCAGGAGTTTTCACTTTTGAAGACATTCTGGCGTACGGAGAGGAACACAAGACTTGTCCTTACTTTACTGTGCGTCGAATGATGGCCTTTTGCAATGTCATTATTTACTCGTATCATTACTTGCTTGATCCCAAGATTGCTGATCGAGTTTCCAAGGAGCTCAGTAAAGATTGCATTGTTATCTTTGACGAGGCACATAACATTGATAACGTTTGCATTGAAGCTCTATCTGTTGATATCACTGAAGAGTCGTTGAAAAGAGCTACTAGAGGAGCCAACCATCTGGCCAAAAAGGTCAATGAAGCTCGAGCTAGTGACTCTGAAAAGCTGCAAAACGAATACAACAAACTGGTGGACGGATTGAGAGATTTAGAATCGGGAGAACAAGAAGATACATTTTTGGCCAACCCTGTTCTTCCAGAGGATCTCATTTCGGAAGCTGTACCTGGAAATATTCGAAAGGCTGAACATTTCGTTGCTTTCCTGAAACGATTCATCGAGTACCTCAAGAGTCGAATGAAGGTACTCCATGTCATTTCCGAAACCCCTGCATCCTTTTTGAAACATCTTCGAGACTTGACATACATTGAGAGAAAACCCTTGAGGTTCTGTGCTGAACGTTTATCGTATCTTGTCAGAACTCTGGAACTCACCCACGTCGATGATTACACTGCTCTCAAGGAGATTGCTGTGTTTGCTACACTTGTTTCAACCTATGATACAGGCTTCCAACTCATTCTGGAGCCGTTTGAAACCGACCAGGCTACTGTTCCTAACCCCGTTTTGCATCTCACCTGTTTGGACGCCTCCATCGCCATCAAACCTGTGTTTGACCGGTTCTCGAGCATCATCATCACATCAGGTACCATTTCTCCTCTAGACATGTACCCCAAAATGCTCAACTTTGAGACTGTGGTTCAAGAGTCGTATACTATGACTTTGGCTAGACGAGCCTTCTGTCCTTTGATTGTGACCAAGGGATCCGATCAGGTGGCTATTAGTTCTCGATTTGAGATTCGAAACGATCCTTCGGTCGTTCGAAACTACGGTAACCTGCTTATTGAGTTCTCCAAGATTACTCCGGACGGTCTTGTCGTCTTCTTCCCTTCATATCTCTACATGGAGTCCATCATTTCCATGTGGCAGACTATGGGTATTTTGGACGAGGTGTGGAAGTACAAGCTCATTCTGGTAGAGACTCCCGACGCCCAAGAAACATCTCTGGCTCTAGAGACTTACCGAACCGCATGCTCTAACGGAAGAGGAGCTGTCATGCTGTGTGTCGCTCGAGGAAAGGTTTCGGAAGGTATCGATTTCGACCATCAATTTGGACGAACGGTGCTCATGATTGGTGTTCCCTTCCAGTACACTGAGTCTCGTATTTTGAAGGCTCGTCTCGAGTTCCTGAGAGACAACTACCACATTCGAGAAAACGACTTTCTGTCTTTCGACGCCATGCGACATGCTGCCCAGTGTCTGGGTCGAGTCTTGCGAGGTAAAGATGACTACGGAGTCATGGTATTGGCCGACCGACGTTTCGCAAAGAAACGAAACCAGCTGCCCAAGTGGATCAACCAGGCTATTCTCGATGCTGACACAAACTTGTCGACAGATATGGCTCTTGCTGCTGCCAAAAAGTTCTTGCGAACTATGGCTCAGCCTATGAATAAGGAGGACCAGGAAGGAGTGTCTGTGTGGTCTTTGGAACAGCTCCAGGAGTACCAGGGATCCAAGAAGGATGGAGGCTACCGACTAGCTCCTGCCGATGCCATGGATATTGATGAGAATGATCTTGAAGAGGGACTAAGAGAAGTGGAGCAGGCCAAAAAGGAGATTGCTGCCAGGTAGCAGAGCATATAGCATTATTTAATACAAGAACGAGTATAAGAAGCTCTTACATTGTAGCAAATTCATACAAAGATAGCTGGTACACTTACAGTACAGTGCCAGTACACAGTACCAGTACAAGTACCGGTACATTACATGTACCGTTAACTTTAGCTCATCTAAAATACAATAATATACATTAACATAACTTATGATCATCATCTTTGTTTTTACTCCTCCATTTCCACCTCTTCCACCTCCTCGACCTCTTCTCCTTCAGCAACGGTCACCTGGAACTTCTTTTCAGTATCTGCATCCACATACGAGTCGCAAATACACCAGACATGACCACTAACTTCTCCATGTTCAGGGAACGAAACGTCAATGTTGAAAGTCTGGGACTCGAGAGGTAGAGCGACCCGCTTGATTCCAAAGATTTGCTTGGTCTTTGTGTTTCCAACCACAATCCACCAGTTTTCAGTCTTGGGCTGAGGGAAGAGAGGAGCAATCACCTCCAGATTGGCTCGCTCGTCTTCGTCATACACGTCTCTTTCAACAGTCACTTCAATAGTGCCAACATCATTGGTAGCGTAAGAGTCGGACAGCTCGTAGCTGAGTTGAATGCTAGGGTAAGCGTCAACAAAGTCAATGACTCGCTTGAGCTGTTTGGGGGTAAAGTTGAGAATACCCTTGAGTTTGTCTTCGAGCTCGGGAATGTCTCCAACAGACTCGACTCCTGCTTCCTTCAACTTATCGATAATCTCAGGAGTGAAGAAAGGTACCTGACGAAGAGGAGAGTCCGACTCGAGAGTAGCCTGAACCACCATCTGAGACAAGTCCATGGCGTACATGCAGGACTGGTGTCCTTCAGAGGCCAAGAGGTCAACAGAAGCAGCCAAAAGAGTAGGCAGCAGCTGTACAACTTCAGCCTGATCAGCAGCCAGTTCTGAGGGAAGGGTCAGACGAGTAATGTGACACTGAGCAAGAACAAACGCCTTGAAAGCCGGAGTTAGAAGAACAGAAGAGTCCAACTCGGGAAGTTTCCAGGGAATATGACCGTAGAGACGTGTAAGGAGAACATCCTCGTGGTTTCTGATAGGCAAAGAATCAAACTCAGCTGCAGTAGTAACAGCTTGAAGGATAGATCTGTACTTGCTCTTGGGAGACAGAGCAGAAGTGAGAGTAGCCATAGTATCGAACGAAACATTGTAGTAAGAAGCAATAGAAGCAGCGTTCAAAGGCTCCAGTCCACCCTCATCGTCCATCTCGACCATCTTGGCTTCAACAAGTTGTTCAACAGTGGTTTCAGCAAGTTCCGAAAGGTAGACGTTAAGAGCATCGTCAGATCGATCAGGAACACCGTAGAAACCAGGGTTGGCATGAAGACGTCGGTACAGGTAAGTGTAGGTCAACCAAGCGACAGTATCGTCCATGGACTCAATCACCTTTTCACAAATTTCAGCCAGAAGAGCATCATGAAGAGAAGCTCCCAGGTTGGACTCTACAGGAAGAGAGTCGTTGAGGAACCGGAGGTAGTAGTCCTTTGAAGCAGCAGGAGTGAGCACCAGAGCATCATTGGAAGCCTGTCCAATCATCTGAAGGATAGTGGAGATGGGATAGTTGACGTACCGATGTTCAGATCCTTCATAAGTCTGAGTACCAAGAATGACACTCAGTTGAGACCGAGGAGACGTCCAGCATTCTTCTTTGGTAGCAATGATGGTCGAAATGGACTGCTCAGCGTACAGAGCAAGAACAATCTTTCGATCTCGAGAAGACATACTAGGGTAAAGGTGGCCAATACCGCTCTGAATAGCCTCCTTGAGTGTATTATCCGAAACCTGAGCCATGGCTAGTTCCAAGTTGGAGTCTTCAGGGGTAGGAGGAACCAGAATCTGTTCATCAGCAATAGTAGCCAGACCAATAGTGACATCCACAAGAGTTCGTCGAGAGTCAACAAAAATGACAGTCTGAGAATGCTTTGGAGGAGCAAGCTCAAGAATGGCATTGTATGTGGGTCTAAGGAAAGCCTGCATCAATGAAGGATGATGAGGAATAGACAAAGACTGGATATGAATGTTGGTAGGAGAGGCAGTCCAGGGCTTGAAGTTGTAAGGAGTAGCGTCCAGCCATCCAGCCATATCGACTCCATCAGCCACAGGAACACCCAGCCCGACAATTCTGAGAGGTCGTCCTGCTCCACTTTCCTGAAGCTGAACATCAATGTATCTCATTCGAGACACGACAGTCTCATAAGTTCCGTCTCCTCCAACAAGATGAACATCGTCAGCAATGAACAAAGAGACTGCTCGAACAGCTGCTCTCTTCTGCCATCTTCTAGACAGAGCGTCCCACTGAGACGGAGTAGCTAGGACCACATCTGAAGTAGCCAGCTTTCTCAGATCAGCAGCAAGTTCTCCAGACAACTTGGAGAAGGTCTTTCCACCATGAATCTCGCCCATTCGCTGGTTCCAATCTTCATACCGAGCATCAACTTGAGCCTGGGTAGGGACCATGTACACTGCCTTTGCATCAGCATCCTCGTTCCAGAGTCGTAGTAGAGCCAGTTCAGCAAGAACAGTCTTTCCAGACCCAGGAGGAGCTCCAATAAAGACAGAACCGTCTCCTTCCATAAGAGGTCTAAACAACTGCGACTGGATCTTGTTGAAGAAGGCAAAGTCGTAGAGCTCAGCGCAGTCAGCTCGTTTGAGGTCTCCAACAGGAACAGGTTGGAGGTCAATGAGCTGAGTAGGAGCAGGAAACTTGCCTGGGAAAACAATGTTTCGAAGAGGAACAGCCAAACGAGCATCGGCATGCAACCATCGTTCAGAAGAAAGAGTGACAAACAAATGAGGAGGACGAGGATCAGCAACAGTCACAGCCACCTCAATCAGATGAGTCTCAGTAGCATAATCTCGTCGGAGAACCCATGAATCAGAGTACAGAATCTTCTCTCCATCTCCATCTTCGACAGTCAGAGCAAAAGGTTCAGAACCATGATGAACATTATCGTCCCACTCAAAGTTGGGCTCCACTTCAATCTCCAGACGAACAAGCGAAGCAGTGACGGGAAGAGCACGAGCAGACAACTTGAGTTGAGGGAACTTTTGCAGCATTCTAAGCACTTGAGTTCCGTGTCGGGGGCTTCTGATAGCTTCGCCGACCTGTTCAGGACTCTCCAATGACAAGTACCGTTTCCAAGGCATGGCAGAAGCTTCAATCTTCTTGGCTACTTCAGTAGGACAGTCAGGGAACTGTCTGAGAGGACAAGAAGAGAGCCAGAGCCGTTGTTCGACCATTTTGCAGACATCCAGAGTGATTCGAGCAAGACGAGCCCATTTCTTTCGCAAACAAAACTCGTAAATGGCTCGGAAAAGACGCTGGGCACTCTGAGTGACGTAAATCATATCAGAAACCAATGCAAAACCCTCGAGACTCAGTCTGGAAATGTAAGCCTGCAGAAGAACATTGATCTTGGCAGTGGAATCCTCCACCGACTCTCTGACAGGAATAGGAGCCGATTCGAGCAGCTTTCCTAGCTCCAACTTCTCCTCCTGTCTCACACCGACATACTTGAACTCTTCAGAAGCAGAAAAGACCTGGAACAGTTCAACGATGGAGAAATGAGGCTTGAGAGACGTTCGGTACGTTCTCATGGACGAATGAGTAATGTAATAATGGGCAGCCACTCGTCCAAGATCGTTGGCTCGAACACGACCAGTCTTTGTATCGTAGATGACTAATCCAGACTTGGCCAGGTTACTGAGAGCCGAATGAACCAGATCAGCTCGTCTATTAGTAAGAGCAGCATCATCAGGGTTAGCTCCAACAAGATAAACGCCTGGAGAAACAAGCATTCGAACGTAGAGATAGGTGTACCCTAGCCACTGGATACCGTCATTGACAGAAGAGACTGTACCTCCTACAACCTCTGCGTTTAGAGAGTCTTCCAATCTAGACATGAGTTGAGACTCAATAGGAAGCTGCTGGTTCATCAGAGACAGGTAATAGTTGAGTTCTCCATGAGTAGTAATGATGATACCCTCTCCTGAGTCGTCGTATCGAGGTCGACCAGCTCGTCCAAGCATCTGAAGAACATCCTGAGGAGACAGTTCAGTCCATTGACCCTTGGCAGGGTTGTAGATCTGAGTACCCTTGATGATGACGGTATGAGCAGGCAAGTTGACACCCCAAGCTAGGGTAGCTGTAGATACAAGGACTCGAACATGACCTTCAGCAAACAACTCTTCAGCAGCCTTACGGTCAGCCTGGGCAAGACCAGCATGATGGGTAGCTAGACCTGTGCCAATGAGTTCTTTCTGGGTAGCATCAAGGTCAGGATCCTGGGCTCGTTCAGCCAGAGTTCTTCGACTACCTTCTGAAGCACAGAATAGAGGCAGTTGACCTTCATCCATGGCTCTATCTCTCAGCATACGAGCAGTCTTTGCCGTCTCTTTTCTCGAGTGAACAAAGACAATAACCTGATGACCAGCCTTGATGTTCTCAATCACTTTATCGAAACAAGCATCGTTCATGGCAGTGTACCGTTTGAAAGCCTTCTTTTCAGTGATACCCAGGAACCGTTGGCCAAGAGGACAAGGTCTGTAGGTGGAATCAAAGTAAAACAAACCAGTTTCTCCAACTCGAAGAAAAGATGCAACGTCCTTGAAGTTGGGAAGAGTGGCTGACAAACCAACAATTCGAACTGGATCGCCAGTCTGTTCAGATCGTCGAGTAGTTCGAGCAACAATACTCTCCAGAACAGGTCCTCGTTCGTCATGCAAAAGATGAATCTCATCAATGACAATCAAACGGACAAGATTGGTGTAACTGGCATCGGCAGCCTTTCGAGTGATAACGTCCCATTTTTCAGGAGTAGTCACCAGAAGCTGAGTCTCTGCAATCTGCTGTTTGGTCAGGTTATGATCTCCAGTCAACTCAGACACTTTAAGACCCATGGAGTTGAGCCGTTTGCTAAACTCTCGAACCTGTTCTTGAACTAGAGCTTTCAAGGGAGCAATGTATACCATTTTGAAATCATTAGTTCTGAAACCTCCATTGGGTGCTCTGAAATGAGACAGACATCGTAGCATGGTCAAAAAGGCCACATTGGTCTTACCAGCACCTGTAGGAGCGCAAATGAGCATGTTATCGTCTGTTTCAAATGCACAGGGGAACACTTTACTTTGAACTCGGTTAAGAGACTTTGTATCTGAGAAACCAACATGAGTCCAAGCAGGCATATCAGCAATAGGCACCATTTTTTCGTTGGCGTCAGGAACAGCTCGTTCAGGAGCAGGAATGACAAACTCCTCGTATTGACTGGTACTGTGTTTGGTGGTGTTTGCAGGCAGTTTGACCTTGGAAGAGGTTAAGAGTCTAGCTCCTTGATCAAACACCAAAGACTGTGTATCAATGTATCTGGGAACGTAAGTCTGAGAAGCGTCTTCAGTAACGTCCATATCCACATCTTCAGAGGTTTCTGTTTCTCCATAAAGCTCAGACACTAGAGAACCCAGACCCAAAGACTTCATTTGTTTCTTAACAGCATCCTTTTCAGGTCCATCAGCTCGTTGAAGACGAGTGATCCAGACAACTCTGTCTCTGTTATGACACAGTTTAGCGACGAAATCGAGATGATCAAAATCGAACGCTTCAGATAGATCATTCTCAGTTTCTCGCAAAGAAGAGTCTCCAGCCAGAATATCAAACACCTGACGAGACAAGTCGATGCTTTCCTGCTGATCTCCACCCACCAAAGAAGCGATTTCTCGCTGCAACCAGAATGAGTCAATTTCCGTAGCTGGAATAACATCTGATTCATTGGACGACTCCTTGGAAGCAGATACTACCGTCTTCTCTTCAACATCCATATCTTCCTCCTCGTCATCTTCCTCCTGAGCAACAGGAACTCGTCTGACGTAATCGCCGTCCATATCACTGAGATCGGCACTATCTTCCGACAAGTCCATAGCGTCTTCATCATCACTGCCGTCAAAAACAACAGCCACTCCACTTTCTCCATCATCGGCCATTTCTTCATCCTGATGATCAGCGTAATCCGTCAAACGACCAGCCAAGGTCATGGCCTGATTGAAATCCTTGTCAGACAACTTTCCAACAATACTTTCAACCTCCTTCTGACGCTGTTTATCCTGCAACTTCTCGTCTCTCAATGTAGCGATCAGCTCATCAGTTACAGCACTGATAATCTCGTGAGAAACGTCTCCAAGAACCTGACCCGTCCATGCCATCAACAACTCAAACGCCTCACGTGTCTGAGGCATCTGTGGAGTATATAGACCGCTGGAAGATGAGTATCCAGAGATAGGTTTAGAAGCTAGACGTTCCTTGCGTGCCATCTTTTCTTGCTGTTGACGAACCCCAGCATCCGGAGCCTCCCTCCGAACACCCGAGCCCATATCCTTGACGTTGATTTTGCCCACTAGCGACTCTGGAATCGCTTTATCTTCGCCACTTTCGCGGTTGATGTGCCTTCGATCGGCCTGCACCACGATCGAGGACATTTCCTCGCTGTGTTAGTATGAGTGGTGAAGTAAATTCGATCACGTAGACCCTCCGGTACTCACTATTTATAACGAGACATGTCATTGTTGTTGGACATGATTGTGGTGTCGAGTGTGTAGTGAAGGATTTATTTCATCAGACGTGCTTATTTTCAAACCATATGCACCGAGATGTAAGTTGGGAGGTGAGGACGGTGTGCAGGAGGAGATAGAGGTGGTGAAGTGAATGAAAAGAAAAGGAAGGGAATGAAGCAGAAGAACAACAAATGCCTTCCCCAATACCCCAATACCGTGTTTGATAGTGTCAATTAAATTTTATAATGCGAACGAACAGCCTCACCAATCTTTCTACGAGTGTAACAATCTACCTAACAGTCTTCTAGCCCTCTCGCTAACAGTCCTCAACACACTCAATTCAAAAGTTGTATCTTACAACGTGAAGTTATAATCAATTGAATGTACGTAAAGAGAGAAAAGAAAGAGGCATCCTTCAAACCAAGTCTTACTAATCTTACTATACCAACTGCTTTCCACGGTAGCAGTCTTTCGAACTATCTTAAGCCTTACAAACAGTCTTACTGTACCGTCCTCTTAGTATTTATTTTATCTGTATTTCTAACAGTCCATTAATCTACGATACATACCAGTTTACTACAGCCTATAGTCTCAATACAGACAAGGACTTTACAACTACATAAACTCACTGCGTTCGTTCACTTCGTTCGTACTTCTTCATATGATCTCCCATTAGTAATTACATTCTACTAGTTCTTAAAGTAGTAGTCCTCGGAAGGAATTCGGCCTCGGATCACAGGAGGCTCGGTGCCAGGAACGTAGATATCCTCAAACAGAACCTTGGCGGTGGCCTCGGGAGCAGGGTCGGACTCGGCAAGAGCAACCTCCTCGTCAACCATGGCTCGAGCAGCCTTGTCAACGGCCTTGAGCTCGTCCTCAGTGGCAAACTTGAGCTCCAGAATGTGGGCCTTGAGACCGGAGATGGGGTCGTTGTGGGATCGCATGTACTGGATCTCCTCTCGGGTTCGGTAGGTGGTTCCGGGGTCGGACATGGAGTGACCTCCGTATCGGTAGGTCTCAAACTCCATCACCAGAGGACCCTTGCCGTGTGTGGTCCACTCCTTGGCGAACTTGGCGCCCTGGTAGACAGACAGAATGTCCATTCCGTTCACCTTGAGACCGGGAATGTACTGGCCTCGCTTGTAGTACTGGGTCAGGGCAGACGATCGAGCAGCAGCGGTACCCATTCCGTACTTGTTGTTCTCGCAGGCAAAGATGCAGGGCAGCTCCCACAGCTTGGCCATGTTGTAGGCCTCAAAGATCTGGCCCTGGTTGGAGGCTCCGTCTCCGTACAGAGCAAAGGTGGCCTTGCCGGTCTGGCCCAGGTACTTGTGGGCAAAGGCAAGACCAGCTCCCACGGGGACCTGGGCTCCAACAATACCGTTACCTCCGTAAAAACCCTCGGTGAACATGTGCATGGAGCCTCCCTTTCCGTAGGAGACACCGGTTCGCTTACCAAGCAGCTCGGCAATGATGGCTCGGACGGAAGCGCCTCGCATGTAGGCAAAGCCGTGGCATCGGTAGGCGGTGATGACGGAATCGTCGTGGTCAATGGCCTTTTCGATACCGACAGCGACGGCCTCCTGACCGGTGGACAGATGGCAGAATCCTCGGATCTTCTTGGCCTTGTAGAGCGCGTCGGCGGCCATTTCGAGTCGTCGAACGGTGACCATATCCTTGTACATCTGCAGCAGCTCGCCCTTGGTCATCTCAAACTCGAGGGCGGGAGGGGCATCGAGCAGGTAGGTGGTGAAGGAGTCTTCCTTGAGGTTGATTGTGCATTTCTGGGTTAGTTTGGGCCTCTTTTACGTGTTTTTTACAACTGTTTGGAGATGGATTGCTGGTGGGTGGGGATAATTTTTCCGGATGCATGAGCTCCACGAAGGGTGTTTTTTCCACGTCTAATTTTAGGTGAACCGCTTAAACGACAAGAATGAGATTTCAGCCCCAAAGGTAATGACACCCATAGTATCATATCCGATGATGACCGAGCCCATAACCCCACGGAATCGCTCAGTATCACTGTTTTCCTCAGACGTACGGTTCGGAAAAACTCCCTGTAACCCAAATCCACTCCCCCCAACACTTGTCCAAAAAAAAAATACTCACCTTGCCAGCGTCGTCTCCAATGGAGTACTGTCGGACCTGGAGGCCAAGTCGGGCTGGGAGCCGTGTAGATCGTCGGGCGGCGGAGAGCATGGTCAATTGTTGTGTTTTCACTCGGCCTGGGTAGAAAAAAGCGCCACTTGGAGAGAAGTTGCAGGATCTATCAGTGTGTTGTCAAGTGAGGAGAGTCAATTTTAGGTCCTGCCATGGGCACCACCACAAGTCCACTAATCGCTCACACCGGAGAAATGTCCCATCAACTTTATTTTTTCTGCGCGGATATTGAGTACTGTTGAGTGTGGGGGGCTAAGAGGAAGGGAGGATATGGGTAGACAGACAGGAAGAGAGACAGTATGGTGAGAGAAGAGAAGAGTAAAGAAACAATAGAGACAAATTGGTGATACAGTATTACCAACGGGTCTTCCAATTGATCAAACACCGTTATAATTGTATTTTCCCCTCTCAGAATGCCCCAAACCCCCTATCTTTTCAACCGTTTATTATCCCCCAGCTTGCCCCAATATCTCCTGTCAGAGCCCACACACCAAACAGAAGGCTCTGCCATACGGCTGTTGAGCTGCCTAAGTGCAGGTGGGGGGACCAGTACCAGTACGAAGTGCTGGTAGATGGTGGTTGGTGGTGGTATATTGGTGGTTGGCAAGTGTGTTACATAATGTGGGTACGACACCAGTATCTGGTCTGCTGTCTAATATTCCAGGCTTGTAGTTTTATTCCTGTTGTCTGTCTTCTCACCTGCTTGGTTCAAGTATTTATACACCTTGCGGCTATTGAAGAGTCTGGATTGGTCTGGATTGGTCTTTTTGGACAAGGTCTGATTGTCCGATTGGGGCTCACTTATTATGGTGAAATGGGCAAGAGACTAGGGTGCAAGTGGCCAATCAGGATGGGGTATTTGGTAGTCGGTTGTCGGTGAACCAGTATGTACGAGAACGATTATGACTATGTACAAGTGCCTCCTAGCGAGGTGTCTTCTACAGTCCCAACGTTTTATGAATTTTGCCTATCGTAATTTGGTCTCTCTCTTTCCAAGTCTCTCTCTCTTTCTCCAAGTCTCCTTCACCCTCTCCCTCCCTCTCAATACGTCCTGCATCAATACATGGACTGTGCAGATGTGTGCATTTGTGGCAAGTGGATCTGGCAAGCCGCTCGTATATTGGTTCTCTTTTGGGAATAATATTGTGGGTACGGTGGGTGGAAATTGTCGTGTTTTTTGTCAGCTCTTCACTGACCCTCTTATACACTATACTATAAACCGTTCACCTCGACTCACTCTAATTTCAACCTAACCTTCTCATAGCTCCGACGATGTCTTTTCCGCTAGCTTGACGAATGCATTCACCATGTCCCTCAGAGAGAAAGAGAAACTTTAGCTGCACGCAGTCCAAACTTCAAGAGCAGGACCAGCCACGCGGAAAGTATTCGCGGACAGTCAGGTGACCCCTGGAGATATGAAGGGTGCGGGATACGAGTGAATACGAGATACCAGGAGGATATGAAAGGTAGATTTGAAAGTGGACAACGACGACGATTGTTCTTCACTGTATATACAGGGTAAACCATTGTATACAGTATACACCTCCCGTTTCCACTTGCTGCAGCTTTTGCAGTATTTCGCTTTTTTATCGCTTTTTGTCGCTTTTTCGTATTCCACAGTTTTTGCCATATTTTCCCAATGTTTAGACAGGAGTAAATACCGGGAATTATATTACACCAAGCGAAACGTTGTGGAAGGGAGAAAAGAGGATATTTTGAGGGCTCTGTACATTCCAGAGAGAGTGGTAGAGGCTGACTGGGTCATTGACTATACTATACCTGCCCATTCAACTCCAAATACTCGACATTCAACCCTCCATCTATTTCCTCTTCTTGTCTCTAATCTAACATTTCCACCAAGGTACAATGCACCTTGATTAGGTGACCCTTGAACCCTGGCCTCACCAAATGAAAGTCTCAGGTGGGAGGCGAGAACAAGGCAGGCAAAAAAAACGTGAACCACCATACATATCAGACACATCAGATACACCGTCACTCTCAAAAATGGTAGAGTACGTGAATGAGGCTGACTGGAACAAAGAGCCCAGAGAAGGTCAGCTGGTCTCGACTCGTCAAGTGGTTTCAATGACTCGTCAACTGATATACCACGATGATAACACCTCTTGAACACGTCTAGTCGACTAGGAAGACGCAATGCATAACACCTGAAAAACTACAGTCAATATCGCCAGGGATACACAGCATCTGATATTACCCCTAAAGGCGCTGTATCCCGTCCTGTTCAGGCAACTTGTCTGGGCCAAGACCCGCCGTATTATCCAGATTCTGCAGGCTTATACGAACAAGAGGACGGAGGGCCCTTGTTAGCAGGTGAACCTTGCCTTTACGTGCGTCCAAAGAGTGCATCTTTTACCGTCATGAGGCAGAAGCGTGGCTCTTCACCTGTACCCCAGAGCTGATACCCAGGGTGTCGAACAAGGGACCATTGAAAAGTCGCCCATGTGCTCTTCGATGAGGCAAAAGCCAATTCCTGAACTGCCCTCGTTCAAGAGAAAATATATACCCCGTAGTTCCCCTCTCTACAGACTACAGACAACTCCTCTCCTCCCCATTGGAAATGACCACCTTTGAATCCGTCAAGCCCCTCAACATATCCAAACATCCCATGACAGACACTACGCTGACGACGACGACCATGACTACCACGTCTCCTCCTCAGCAAACGTCTCCAGGTCAAGGTCATACTCTTCATCGGTTCCCTAGTCACCAGAGCCTCAATTCTTCTTCTGCTGGCACAAGTCCAATCAGCCCTACTTCCACTCGAAGTCGATTGAGACACTCGCTCAACCTCACATTCATGAAGAGACGGTCGAGTAAGAGCGAGGAAAAGTGCAAGACGCCCCAGGACCAGATCTTCCACACGTCGTACTCGCACTCACCAAGTTATACTTACAACGACTCCATCATGTCGCCTCCAAACTCCGTCTCCACCTGCTACACTTCTCCTCCCCATTCTCTTCCCTCTCGAAAGAAGAGTCCCTGTGTCAAGGCGCAGCATCAGCCCTATAACAGTGCTCCTCCACCGGTCATTAAGCCGTTTGTCTTCTCTGGAAAGGTCCGGTTTGTCGAGAACGATACCTGTGCCATCTGTGAAGAGCCTCTACACTTCATTCTGGCTGGGGAGAGAAAACTGGTACTCGAATGCAAACACAGTGCCCATGAACAGTGCTACATGGAGTTCCTCACTGACGATGTCGTTTCTCCAGACGATAAAGATCTCGTTCCAAAATGTCCAGTGTGTGGAGAAAAGTCCAAGCCTGTCGATGACTCGCAATGGAACGATCTTTACCAGGAACGACTTCGAAAGGCCAGACAACTGGAACGAGAAGACGCCATCAACCAGCTCATCAAGTCGTCTCCCGGGAAATCAGCAGGTGGAGTCGATATTCTTCTCTGGCCTCTAGCTAAGGAAAAGACTCCAGCACTAAACTGTACTCCTGTCAAACCCATGGTTCGAGCTCAAGTCAAAAAGTTGCCTGGTACTCCTCAATCCCCTGGTCTCTCTTACATGAACCTCAAGATTTACGTTTCTCCTGATGATTACGATGGAGGACGAGACGCTTTCATTCAGTACCATGAACTCTTGTCGCCTCAGGACTCTGTTGTTACTCCTAGAGACCCTTACCTGGACAATCTCCTTTCTTCGATAGCTGACTGGGGACGTATTGATCCCAAGACTATGGGACCTATCAGATGTGTGGATCTCGTCCAAGTCTCTACAGACCAAGGAGCTTCTTACAAGTCGCTGGTCGGCTTTCTATTCGACGATCTCGTGCTGTTTGTTGAAAACTCTTACCCTGGACAGTACCCCTCCAAGACCCTCTTCCCTGGTTCTGTTATCAAGGGCTCTCTCACCATCTCCAAACACGTGGCCAGTGTCATCAATGGAACCGACATTTCCATCTTTGTCCACTCCACCAACTCTCCTGAACTGAGAGTCAATGTTCCCGGTAACCAAGATGAATGGTTCAACACTCTGGTCCATATCTACCGAGGTGACCGTCTGGACTCTCCCTTCCACCCTGACAAGGGCCACACCACTCCTCCACCTTCTCCTGTCAAGTGTCCCTCGCCGGTCGACGCTCCTCTTGACCTGGTGGTCGTCGTTCCTATCGGATCTTCTAACGATACCCAAATCAAACTGCTTCAGAAGAAGGTACGGGACATTTTGGCCAGCATGTCGTCTCTAGACCGACTATCTCTGCTCCTGGTAGGCTGTGGACCCGATGAGAACTCTTCTTTTGGAGCTACAAGCAGTACTGAGTATATTGCTCTTGGTCTGGCTTCTCCAGAGTGGTCTGGGTGGGACCATAGTATCAACTCTCTCAACGACCCTTCAGTTCGAGGAGGAGGTACCAAAAAGGTGACTCTGGAGGCCTGGGCTCATGCCAAACGGCTTCTTGAAACCAGAGAGTCCAAAAACTCTGCTTGTGCTATCTTCATGATCGCCGAGACTCAACTCATTCCTAACCAGGAAATGTCTCATCCTTCGTCGCCAACGAAGATCTTCACTATGGGCCAACTGGACAAGATTCCGTCCGAGATCAAAAAGTGCAAGAAACGACGTATTGGATACGCACGACTTTCTGTCGAGACTGAACACGATACCATTGTTCAGATCTACGACTCACCAGAGGCAGACTCCCATCAGAGTGCCAATGGAGGACATGCCACATTCACTTTCCCGTTATATTTCGGTACTTCGGATCTCAAACTGGCCATCAGAGGAATCCCACCAACCAAGTTCCAAATCTCCTCTTGTGAAGGACAGTTTGAAACCACAGAGTGCTTTGCTTACCAAACAACAGGTAAGCCGCAGTTATAGTGACGTTTGAAAAAAAGAACACTTATATATTATTTATTGACCGATACATTCTTTAATCTGATGGTAGGAGTGTAGAAGTGGGTTGTAGATGTAGAGCTCTTATCATAGTAATTGAAGACATATGGAAACAAGAGAATATACAATTAGCATGTCTGAGTGACATACAGCACAGCAATCCACTCCTTCATTGGCAGCCCCTACAATTACAGGGCTGTGTAGTTTTGAGGCTGATACAGGAAGCTGATACAAGATACATTGGTCACGGGTCATGTCCATGGAAGTCCATGTTACAGCATTGAGAGTTCGCGTCTCGCTTTATCAGGTTCTTATTGTATAGAGTCATCCCTTGGTATCAGCTCAGCTCATTGGGGCTGTTTGTAAAATGTCTGTTCTTCAAGGTCACCTGACATCATTAATGAAGCAGTATTTGTTGTAGTATATTGGCAAAGCTGCTCATGTGACTCTATTCAACAAAGGTACGTGCTCCGCCCAGTGCTACTGGGAAGATGTGGAATAGGGGAGCTGTGGGATGACTTGGATAGCTCGCTCAAAACGTTTGATCACTTCTGGCGTGTTTATGCCTTCAATATGACCTGTTTGGAGGCTGCTAAGATGACTTCTTTTTATTCCATTAATGTATTTGCAGAGACAAGAGCTTGACTATCTACTGTCGATACCGATTTCATTCAGATAATCAACTACATTTTTCAGAGTCCATATAGCTGCGTTCAGTCTCTGGGCTGACAGATATACTCCCTAGGAAGACACCAAAAGAGCCTGCTGTACATACAAATTGACCATATGTCCCGAAGGACAGAGCCTACTTTACTTGTAGATACAGTAAGAGTTAGATGGGCCAAAGCGTATTTTTGTTGTTGTTTTTTTCGTCTCCCTTCCATCTTTTTGACTGCTCTTTAAAGCCATACTGTTGTGCTTCTAAATGTATACTCCTCTGACTTTTTCTTATAAGGTCTGTCCTTCATAATTCGACGAGGTGTTATTGTTTCAATTCATCATCCCTTCTATTATATACCGTCCACCTACAACGAAGCAAACACCTCCACCTTTTTAATCTCCGGTACTGGAACCTCATCCAGGTAATACACTGCTCCATCGTCGTCAATTCGTTTTCGGTCCTCCATGGTTCGGTTGAAAACAAACTGAACGTTCTCAGCTAGACTAGCAGCCAGAGTAACCAGAGACTGCTGCAGCTGACGAGCCAGAGGCCGTCGATCACGTGAATACAGAGCCTGAATCACATTGTAAATCTCCACCTTGGACTGCTCCAGTCTTTCAACTAGACGTCCCAGACTAGCTACCAGGTACTCCTCTTCAAAGACGGTTCCCTTCTTACCCTTGGCCTTCTTTCGGTCCATTCTTCTCTTGTTCTTGGCTGTTCTTCTAGACACTCCGGTCTTGGCAGTACCAGCAGTCTTACCAGTGTACTTTGTGAGGAAGGTGCCTGACGTAGAAGCAGTATCAGCGAGAGAAATATCATCAGGAACCATGTTATCGTCTTCAACTCGTTCCAGTTCACGTGACATACTGACTTGAGCAAGTTGTCGCACTTCATGAAGTCGAGATACCTGGTTCTTAACTTGGGTCTGACAGTCAGCCAGGAACTCGGAATGGTTACCAAAAGCGTCACTCAGAAGACTATCAATCTCCTTGAAGATTCGGTCCTTGTCTTCTCCAGCCTTTTGAGCAGCTAGAGCTCGAGCAGCAACGAAATTGGAGCCCAAACAAAGACATCGAACTGCTTCCATAATGTCTCCAAGGTAGTTTGCATACAAAGCCGAAGCCTCCTTGTAACAATGAGCAGACACTAGTTGAGGAGCCAGCTCATCAGCCACATCCTTGACTCGATCTTCAAATCCATCAACAGCATGACAAAGACAAAGAGCTTCTTCCCAGTATACTCCAGCCTTGTAAGCTTCCAGAGCCTGTTCCCACTTTTCAAGAGACTCGTAGATGATACCAGCCTCCTTGTACTCTCTTGTAGACTCCAGGAAGGCAGCATACAAGTTGAGAACTCGTTGAGTATCGCTCTTGTCAGTGTACAACTTGAGAGCTTCATTGTAGAGCACGTGACGGGTGATGTAAGCGTCAATCTCCTCATGTTCAGTGTCCTTGTCTTTGATGAGAGAATCGAGAGCCTTGGCGTACTTTTCGAGGTGATCATCGATAGTGAACTTTCGTCTATCTTCAGACATGACCTGGAGCTTTTGAAGGAAGGGAAGGTACTCCTTGGGGTCCTTTTGACTTTGTTGAGCGACAAGAAGAGTCTTTTCGAGATCATACAGACCTAGAGAAGTGTCGTAGAGATGGTTGACGTCATGCAAGAAACACAAGTGCTCCAGTGACTCTTCTGAGTCTACCAAAGCCAGAGCAGCAGCAACATCGGGAGGATTCTTGAAACTGTGGGCTGTGATTTGGTTCTGGAGGTTCTTGGTGTTGGCCAGAACAGCATCACAGATATCGTTACCCTTGGGGTTGTTCTTGACTCCAACTTCCGTCAGAAACAAGTCCAGATGGTTGGAAGAAACTTGGTCAACAAACTCACCAACATTAGCCATAAACAGTTCGGGATCATGGTCATGCAGAAAGTTGAGATCGACTCGATGAGTTCGACAGATGGTAAGAGCTGCCTTAAAGTCTTTGTTCTTGAGAGCTTCAGCCACTCGTTTGAGAACAAGAGGACGAGGATGAATGGTCTCCAAGTTACCTCTAGGAGCCTGTAGAACAACCGAGTAAGTGGAAGGGTGAACAGAGACGAGAAGAGACGCCTTTTCAATCTCTCGGGACTCTCCAGCTAGATGAAGACGTTCAGCAGTAGTGTAGAGAATTGTGTCGTCTGAGGCAAGAAGGGAGGTCACATGACTAGCCTCCACCTGGTCTCCCTTGTATAGCTTTCCTTTACTGGTGAGACCATAGACCTCATCAGTATAAGCAATAGTGCTACATCTAGGCAGTTTAGCTAGAGGTTCAAGAGCGTCTTCAAGCAGGTACACATTTCCATCCAGAAGCTGAAGCAAGGGGGCTTTATGACTCTTGGCGAAAGCAATGCAATCTGAAGGAAGAGGGTAACTGTTTGTAGGAGTGATGACTCTGGAAGCAGAAGCTGACTCAGCAAGAACATATGGAACCTGTCCATGAAGAACAACTGCTTTGACTGTTTCATCCACCAAATCAAGTTTATGGGTGGTCACGTGTTTCACTGTGAGAGACTCATAAATGTGAACTGCCTGTCTTGTCAACACGGCAATATGAGTGGCTGACGAAGAAACAGCAACAATGTTCTCTTCCATATGAATCTCGTCTCTAGACATTGGGGGAGGTACACATGCTAGTTTGAGAGGAGTCACCAAAAGCAACTTTCCATCAATAACACAAGTAACTCCATTCACAGACTCACTGGTGACAGTATCGGTGTACTCATGAATCTCCACGTGATCTTCATAGTTGATAATCACAGTTCGGGGCTTCTCAGGATGCCAAGTGAGAGTCTTGGGAGTACCAGGTAGTCTAGAAACAATCTCCTGTTTCAAGTACCATCTATAATTCTTGGTAGTGTAGAGTCTGATAGCTTCATGGGACCAAAGAGCCAAAACCTCTCCAGTACTGTTCCATTGCATTCCAATAGGAACAAAGTCTCCAATATGGAACCCTCCATGTCTTAGACCGTTTCTCTCAAAGAAGACAACTTCATCCTTAGCAACACAAGCAATCAGAGAAGTTCCCCAAGCAATGAGATCTAAAAGTCCGTCAACAGGCTCGGAAACAGAAAATAACTGGCCATCTCGAGAATACACTCGAACAACTCGTCTTCGTCCTCCTTCAACATCATCACAAGAAGACTGAGCAAGCCACTCGCCATCTGGACGCCAGCAAAGAGTGATATTGGACTTGTCCGTCTCTGTCACGTGACCAATATCCACACGTTCCGGTACTGTAGGGTCTCTTTTTGCTCCTCGACCTCGGAACTGAGTCTCGGCAGATCCCCAGCCTACACTCACATGTCTAGACAACTTGAGATCATCTACAGAGACTGGAGTTTCAGAAAGAGGATCAAAAGTTCTGGAAAGTACAAGAACCTTTTCCTGAGTGCCTAGAGCAACAACTTGCTGATCAGGAGACCAAACTGCACTTTCAACTCCTTCCATTTCGCCCAGATTGATAACCTGATCTCCTTGCTCAACACTGTACACATTTCCATCACTCAAAAAGACAATACAAGTCTGAGACTCCCACAAAAAGTCACATGCGATCACGTGACCATTCACGGGGAAATTCGCCCATACTTGAGTTCCCTCAGTCTTTGAAAACTGCTGTACTTCGACTGTATCCAGTCCGTCGAAAACGAAGACCATAGCATCTGAAAGTGGGTCATAGATTGTTTTGACCAAGTTGAGATCTGGAGCGTCCACTGACTCGGGTTTCAGCACTCCCCTGTGCACACATTGGAGGTTTCTCATGGTGCCAATGTAGTGGTATTGTAGATGATTTCGGTTGCACTTTAGAAGGTTGATTTTTTTAAATAAAATTTCATGCATGGAGTTAATCAAGATAGGGTAGACAATAGCACTTGAGAGGATGGATACCAGATACCAGAGCAGGTTTAGTAGGTATATGTATTATTTTTAAAGAGTTGTCTTTTATAGATGTTCTTCCGCTTACTAATTGTATATATTCTCAACCTTAGTGTTTTGCTTACTAATACGTGGCGTAAGTAGTTTGATCGCGCATGAGAATCTGTTTACGCGTTCATCAGTCGCCATGTCACGCATAGATGCCGCTCTGGCGGTGGAAAGTGAGTACTCCGATGACTAAGAAGACCACGTTCGTCTTACTAACCCAGACGAGGGATCTATTGCCGCTCTAAGACTGCAACTAGAGGCGTGCCGAAAACGAATCAGTCATGTGATTCAGGCGACTTTGGAGTGGAAACAAACGAGTCAAGTGGACGATTTTTGGATGGAATTGCTCACAGGTGACGAATACACGTCGTATGATGCCCGATCCAGGTATTTTCGGACCATGGACCGGTTTGGAGGAGCTACTTATCTTCGTTTAGCCAAAGTATGGAAGATGGCTGAACATGCAGGTTGGGGAGGAATTTTGGGGAAAGATTTACTGAAAAGAGTCGATGAGGAGTATACAAAGTACGCGGACGAACCTGGGTGTCTGGTGGCCTTAATTTCGTATCTTACATTTGATGTGGATGCTCGAGATTATGCGGTGGATCGAATGTTATCATGGTTTCATATTTTGGGCGATGATGAACGGTATTTATGGTACGATCTTCTTGAGGTAGTTGTCAAGGCTAAAACTCATGCTCCTCCGGGCGGTTTGGCTGCTTGGACGGAGTTGTATGTCTTGGCTGATGCGGATCCTAATCCTCTATGGTTAGGTCATCTTCTCAGTGCTGCTTCTCTTTGGGGCTGGGATACTACTTCGATTGTTGGAGATACCAAATATACTAATGGCTGGGATCGTACGGACGGGTATACTACTGCTGAAACGGGCGATTTCGAGTTTGCTGATATCGATGAGTGTGTTGAATGGATAGAAAAGAACCCTGGAGATGTCCGAGCTCCTGATTACCTCGCAGATTTTGCTTCTCATCCGCAGTTTATCGGTGTGGTCGATACTATGGACCCTTCAGACAAGATTTCGTACTGGGCAGCAGCTGCTAAGAAGGCCCAGGGAGCTACCCTAAGTTATTCTCTTTACAGTCTAGTTGAATACTTTGCTCAAGAAGACGAATTGCTGCGAAGTCGAGCAGTAGCTGCGATAGTAGGAGCCGCCTGGGTTCTGGAGGTGAAACCGCTGGATCTTTTGGGCCAGTTTTGGGAAGTTATAGGGCTGTTTGCTGCCAGAAAACAGGTCTGTGATGTGGTGGCAGTGTGTGTTGGAGTGAGCAATGTTGAAATGTCAAGACTCATTGAACGGTACGTGGTTCCTATTGGTGTTCTTGAAGAAAGAGTGCTGATAGAGTACCTGGCTAAGCTGTCTTCTACAACTATAGCTGAGGTTGTTCGTAGGAACATTCCTGAAGTTATAGCAGCAGCCGTTATCAAGTACCAAAAGAGGTATGCCAGTGAAATCAAAGAGATGTTAGATTGGGCAGGAATCCAGAGAGATGTTCATGATATTTATGCTGAACATGGAGTCCGATCTCGAGTCTTGTTGAGTGTTCTATGTCGATGGGAAGAGTCTGATAGTGAGCCTGTGGATGCTGCTCTAAGTGTTCTTGCTACTTGGGGTAATACTACACCTGATGCTCTTCTCAAAGGTACCATGTTGTCTTTAATGTTACACGTGGCCAACATTCTAGAGAACCCTCATACTGTTGCTGAAAAGACGAGTGCCCTAAGAGCTCTTCAAAAGGTGACATTATCTGTTTCTGAAGAGATTTCGGCCATCTTTCCACAATTGTTCGTCTGTCTACAATCAGCTATTGAAGTCCCCGAGCTCAGAAGTTCGTGTGTGGAGTTATTGATCAGTCTAGGCAAGTACCTTCCCGAAGAACATTATCTGATTGCTTCGTTATTCACTGGATGGTTGAGCATGATTGGTTCAAGAGATAGACAGTTGATCAACAAGAGTGGAATTGTTCTTTCTGAGCATCCTAAAGAAGATGCTGACGAACAATTGGCCCACTTGGTCTCTACTCCTCGACATGATAACGTCTATGTTGCTAGAAGAGTGTTGATGTGTCTACAAACCCATCTGTTCAGCAATATCAGCAAAATCAACTGTGATAAACGACCTGCTGCTGCTCTTTTGGTTCGATGGGTCCAGGAGTTTGCTCACATGTCCAATGATGTTTCTTACTTGGCATGTGTGAACCTCGGAGTTCTCAACTCTCCACGAACTTTGAATCTCGAAAAACCACCCCACCCAGTTGTCGTGGACTGGACTGGACCTGAACGTCGTGAGTTTTGCATTTATCTGCTTACTAACGTTCTTTCAAAGTGCTACTCTCAAAGCACAGAGGTCCAGACTCAGCAGTACATTGCCATTGGTATCCAAGAGATCCTGAGGAAAGAAGAGCTGACTAAGGAGGAATGGAGTCGTATTGATAAAGAAACGAGACTTCTCTTGACCCCCTTGACAATGTCAACTTTTTATGTTGGAAAAGATACTGGTAAGAGAAAAGAGAGACCAGTGTGTGCTGAACCATACGATGAATGGGTCATCAACTACTGTCGATGGCTGACTAATCTGATCATGGAGCAGGGCTCTCTAGCTGAAAAGGAAATCTACGAAATGCTGCTTCCTACAATGAAACAGTCTCCTGAAATTGCCACTTTCTTGTTTCCATATTTGTTTGCATGTGTCGTTGTACATTGTAAGACGGCTACCAGGAAGGAGTTGAACCTGTCAATCACCGAAATTCTGTCTCGTTCGTTGACTCACGACTTTTACAGAACAGTCTTCAGAGTAGTGGACTATCTCATTGTCTACAATCAACACTTATCTGCTCCTCCAGAAGAAGGAGATGGTGCTGATAAGAAGGATCTTAAGCTGAATGCTACAAGACAGAGAGCCAAGCGAGTTGATACATTCTTGCAACGTATTGACAGTGAACAACTGGTGGATAAAGCAATGGTGTGTGAGAGTTATTCACGTACTGTCCTCTATCTGGATACTGCTGTTCGTCGAGTTCCAGAAATGAAGGATGAAGTGTACCAGAAGTTGTTCGAGGTGTATTCTGAAATGAAAGATACAGACGCTCTAGCAGGTATCGTCACAAAGATGGAGTCTTTATCTCCCCAGCAACAGGTTGATCAGTATGAGGGTCTTAAAAAATGGGACTTGGCTCTCTCTTGTTGGTCAGTTGAACACTTTCATCTTCCCAAGGGAAAACAGTACTTCAACTGTCTTTTGAATGCTCACAGATACGAGACTCTGTTGCATGAAGCAGAAAAGAGTCTTATTTGTTTCGAAAACGAATCTGTTGATATCACTGTTGAAGCGGCTTGGAGACTGGGTAATGTGGATAAAGTGAGGGAATGGTGTGATATTGCTCGAAGCAGAGGTCATGAGTCGTATTCCACTTGTATGGCTCAAGCCATGGTTGCGTTTGGAGATGGAGATACAGATTGTGTGAGCAGTCAGATCAGAATGGCCCGCAACTTTGTCAAACGAGATCTCGTTAATCCTCATACTCTGTCAGTATCTTTTGACAGACTTCATGCTCTAGCTGACTTTGAATCTGTAGCTAAAGTGGCCGAATGTTTCTCTCAAGACCATCGAAGTATTTCTGAAGCTCTTGATAAACGTCTCGAGGAAGTTTCAGACCCACTTTACATTCTGGATATTCGCAAGTTCATCTTTTCTGTTTCAAAGTTATCTTTTGCGACAGTTGAAGTGGCCCATATTTGGACAAAGTTAGCCGCTCAGTACCGTCATGCTGGTAGAGTAGAGCTAGCTACTGCTGCTGCTCTTCAGGGAATGGTGTACACTCCTAGAGGACGAATGGAGTATGCTCAACTGCAGTGGCAAGAAGGAGATATGCAGGGAGCTCTAAGGACTTTGGAGAAGGATAGAGGTCATGATGGAGAGGTGGCTCTATTGTACGCTGGCTGGCTGGCTCAGAGTGGACATGTCGGGTTCTCGGTGGCTTCCAAGACATATCTTGCTGCTACTGAGCTTGCAAAGACAGAAAAGGCGTACTATGAACTGGCTCGATTCTACCATGGAGTCATTCAGGACCAGGACGGTAATAACAAGGTCAACGAGTACGAAAATGGACAGTTGACATTGACTATGATTACTGCTTTGGTTTCTGCTTTACAGCTAGGTAGTAAGTATGCTACTGAGACTCTTCCCATGTTACTGAGTGCCTGGTTGGATATGGGAGATGAAGAATCGCCTAAAAAGATTGGTACACTTGCTCGAATCAACTCTTTGATTTCGTCCATGCACCAGAACATTCCTGCTTCGACTTTTTATGCGGGAATGAGACAAATGACGGCCCGTATCGCTATGGGTAATGCTGCTACTCTAGATGTCATGTACAGCATCATTATCCATGTTTGTGAAAAGTACACCGATCGAACCATTTGGCATTTACTCTCTTTATCTCAGTCAAGCAACGCTACTCGAAAAAGCAGAGGTTCTAGTCTGTTACGATCTCTCAGACAGAACCCCAATATCAACAAGACTACAGTCGACAAGTCTGAAAAGTTTGCTTTATCGCTGAGAAACACTCTGAGAGCACGGTACAATTCGAAACAGAGCCAAGTTCGAGTTACTAAAGACCTTGGTTTCAATCCCAAACTTGTACCCTGTCCTCTGTGTGTTCCTTGTGAGGATTTCATGTCCAATACTAGTGCCCAAGTTGTGTCTATTATTGGAGTGAGAGAAAAGGTGACTATCATGAGATCTCTACAGCATCCGTTTAAGATCACTTTGGTCGGTTCAGATGGTAAAGATTACCCTGTTTTGTTGAAGAACAAAGATGATGTCAGAAAAGATGCTCGTCTTCTGGAAATCACCCAACTGGTTGATAAACTGCTGGCCAAAAACACTCTTGGTATCAAAACGTACTTTGTCACTCCTCTAGGCGATTCTTGTGGTCTTATTGAATGGGTATCTGGTTCAGTTACTGCCAAAAGTGTCATTCTACGGTTCTATGAAGACATTGATTGGGGTACTCTTACTGAACAACTAGAGTATGGAGCTTCAAACGGAAGAAAGACTGGAGCTAAGATCTTCCTCAAGATTCTCAAAAACTACCAACCTGAACTTCATCGATGGTTTTTGGAAAAGTTCAGTGAACCTCACAAGTGGCTAAAGGCCAGAGACAAGTTCACAAAGTCGCTGGCAGTCATGTCTATTGTGGGATACGTTCTAGGACTGGGAGATCGTCACCTGGAGAACATTTTGTTACTAGGAGACGGAGGAGTGATGCATGTTGATTTCGACAATCTGTTTGAAAAGGCTCTCAGTCTGACAAAGCCTGAAATGGTGCCTTTTCGACTGACTCAAAATCTGGTGGATGCAATGGGAGTTACAGGTTATGAGGGCCATTTCCGACGGTCTTGTGAATCGACTTTGGCTCTACTCAGACAGCATGAACATACCATCATGACTGCTCTAGAGTCCTTTGTTCATGACCCTATCAACGACTGGAAATCTGGAGGAGGAGGAGATTCAGGGTTCTCAGTGGGTCCTAGACGTCAGGCTTCGGGTCCAAAGGAGGCTCTTAGTATTGTTCGAAAGAAAATTCAAGGAGTGGTTCCTCAAGAAGCTCTTCCTCTGAGTGTTTCTGGAGAAGTCGAGCATTTGATCCAGGACGCTATTAACCCTGAGAATTTGTCTCTCATGTATGTTGGATGGTTGCCCATGATGTAGGAAGAAAAAAGGGCGTTAAAATGGCGTAATTAATTTATTGTATGAACTGAGATTGATGGTGAAGTTGTAGGTGCTCTAGTACAAGTACACTGTAGGTTGGGAAGGAGAGGAGATGTTGTGGTGAGAGTAGTTCCAGATGAATCACGTGATCAAGACGACCATTTTGATATACTACAATCCCACTTTTGGTGCTCATCTCTGCTGTTTGCCGCCTTCTCTCTCTTCCCCCTCCGCCCTGCATAACAGACGTGAGAGGGTCTCAACCTGATTCTAGAAAGTGCCATGATACAGCACCTGAGAACAAGCTGAGGGTGGCAAAATACTCGCGCTTGGCAGTGCATTGAAATGCACCAAAAAGGAGCAGAAATGGAGTCACCACTGAGATTTTAGAGACGCTTCAAAAGTCTCGATGACTATCATAGCTGAAACTTATTGAACTTTATCAGAGAAGAGATACAAGTACGAAGAACTTGTAAACTGGGTGTACAGCATACTGTAGGTCAGGGCAAATCCACTATGATTAGTCATATTTTTCCTGCCTGGTTTGATAACACTGTATCCTCTTTTTTCTCCACACTTATTCATCAAGTCTTCACTTCTAACAGGTCACTGGACCTAATAAAGCTGTATTGTAATTTTATTCCGGTAACAAGAGTAGAGTCTACGCGTCAGATCATATCCATCTTAACCTGTCATGTACATACCTACACCTTCAACAGCAATAATATGCTCCCCATAAAAACCATAGAACATGATAGAACATTTGTCCGTGTCATCTGTGGGACACGTCGGGTTCGCGCAACATAGTCTATGTTGTTTGATGGTAAGGCTGACTGCAGGCGGGCCGTTGCCGGGGTGACGGAGGGTAAGGGAAGGAAATATACGTGCTAATAATGCAGTTGGAAAGCTGAAAGTTGGTATGGTGGAAGTAGACATCGTTTTGAACCGATCCATACTGGTTTCGTTGTTGTATTTTGTTCTTTCCCCCACCAACTCTTGTCCTCTCCACCTCCACTAAGTTCGCCACTCTGCATCATCAAAGTCTAATATATATTTTATAGACAGTGCCCAAGACGTGAAGTATACCTACAGTACAGCTACAACAAGACAAGTTCAGCACAACACTCACCCTCAACACATTTTCGACAGTGCAAATGTCCACTCTCAACCCGTTTGCGACGCTGGGCTTATCGCCTGGAGCTAGCGAAACGGACATCAAAAAGTCGTTTCGCAAAATGGCTCTGGTGTGGCATCCCGACAAGAATCCACATCGCAAGGAAGAAGCGACGAAAAAGTTCCAGGATATCAATGACGCTTATAACGTGTTGAACGACGCGAAAACGAGACGAGAAGCCGAGGCCAAGTGGAGAACAGCTTCAAAGACGTCTTCTTCTTCTTACTACTCGTATGGAAGTACTCCTACCAGTAGTAGTCGAGGAGCAGGAGGCTGGGCTTCTTCTTCTTCTCATTCTCAATGGGACGACCCGTTCCCTGACTTTGGAGGAGCGTCAGGATGGTCGTTCCAGGGCTTTTACACCGGTTATGGAAGACCTCAAGCTCAACCTCAGAGCAGATCGACCAAATCGTCCAGATCCAAGAGTAGTGCCTACAACTACTATGCTCAAAGAGAAAACACCAATCGGTATGCTTACGACGGTACTCCTAGTGGCTCTAGCAAGTTCAAGACCAAGACCAAGCCCCGACCAAAGACGGAAACCAAACCAAAACCGGAACCAAGAGCTGAAACCAAACCTAGACCTACCCCTAAACAAGAGACGAAACCCAAGCCTTCTTCGTCTTCTTCTTCTACGCAGTTTGACGATGCTTGGTCGACTCCTCCACAGTTCAAATCGACTGCTGGAGACCCCAACTTCACTCGAAAGACGGGATACAGTTATACGTCTGGAGAAAGGTATAGGCCTGGAGATACCCCCAATGTCAAGCCTCCTGTATACGATCAGGAAGGTAAAGAAAAGGAAAAGGAGGATGAGACAGCGACTCCGTTCAATTTCGAACGTCAGAGAGCTCCGCATAGTGGTGCTGGCAAGGGCGAAAAGTTCAAAATGTACGATGAACCTCCGCCCAAAAACAAGCCTACCACTGGTACTTTCAACTTTACAATGCCCGATATGAAGACCAGTGAGCCTTCTCCAGCAAGCAAATCGTTCCGAGAAGATCACAGTTTTGCTTTTGGAGAGGCAGAGCAGGATAGTGAGGAGTCTGAAGAAGACGACTCTGATGTCGATCTGCCTGATCCACACTACAAACCGACCCGGAATCCGTTCGGGTTCAACAAGGATTTCGTCGATCTGACCGGATCAGATGACGAGGTGGAGGAATTGTCGCCAGACGAGTACCGAGAGATTGCTCGGGAAGCCCAGCGACGAAAGGACCAGGAGAGAAGGGAGGAGCTGATTAATGAAGCAAAGGCTCGACAACAAAAGGCTAGAAACATGTTTGGAGCACCAATGTCAAGTGAAGACAGTGCTGAAGACGACGATGAAGATGAAGATGAAGTACTGTTTCCAGCTTCTGACGATGATGATGATGATGATGATGATGCCAAAATGTTTGAAGACGGTGGAAGTGGGAGCCAGAGTCACAACAGTTTCTTCTCTTCGGGACTGTTTGACTCGGCAGGAGGACTGGACAAGGATATTCTCAGCTCCATGTTTGACTTCACTATTGGAACCGAGAGTCCTAAAAAGAGACAACCTCGACGACCCATGGCTACTCCTCGACGAAGAAGACCGCCTGCAGCTACCGCCTTTGCCAGAGCAAGACAGGCCCACATGGAGGAAGATACTGCTCCACCTACAACCAGCAGCAGATCTCCCTACACTACTCCTCGACCCTCTGGTCAGGCTCCTCCTCAGAAAAAGGTCAGTCCCGATTCCAAGCAGTCTCCCCTGTTTGATTTCAACAACATTCATCCGTTCAACGAGACCAACGGCAACTTTGGTATGGACGAGATTCGCAACAATATCGACCAACTAGGAGGAGATAAGGTCAAGACAGAAAAGGGCAAACCTATTGGAGAAGAGACTACTGGTACTGGACGGTTCCGACGGCCCAAAAACACCACCAGTGAACCCGTCAATACCAGTACTCCTTCTGCCTTTAGACCCGAGGGAGTTCCTCCTTTCACCAAGCTCAATATCGATCTTGGAACAGGTGCCTTCGATAGCATTGTTGCTCCTGAACCTCCTTCTGTTCGCTTCGATTCTGGAGAAGATCGCGACAGTGCTCTGGCTCGGTACCTCCGGGAATTCAACCAGTACCTGCAGAACATGGAGCTCTTCTACCAACAGTGTGTGGAGTACCGACAGGCTCGTCTCCAAGCTACTCAGACTCACTGGAAGCAGCTTAATGCCGGGTCAACGGAGTTCAGAAAGGGCAATGTTGAAGCCCGAGAACTCGACAGTCGTATGCTCGAAAAGGAGTACGCTGCCAACAGAAAGCATATCGAGGCTCTGGAGCAGTACGAGACCATTCGTGCCCAGCTGAGATAGAGATAGGAGGAAACAAACAGGGTAAAAAGAAGATACTCGGGTTATTGACTTGGAGTAAAGGATATATTTATTACGATTGCACGATAACAACATTAGTGGTATAACTGAAGCACTTACGATATGAGTAGTCCTCAAATACGAAATATGTAAAGCCTGAGATTGAAGAAACATATAAAACGGGTGTAGTGAATAGATAATATAATACGATGGTGATTGAAAGAGTACATAAAACTTGTTGATGCGATCCTCATGATGTAATAGTTGTATATAATTAGAGGTGTTGTACAGGTACCGCTTAATGCTGTGGTTCCTTAGATTCCTCCGTTCTTCCACTCCTGATCAACCTCGTACCAAGTGGAGTAAAAGTCGCGGAAAAATCTTGTTCCAAGAGCAATATCCTTGGATCCAAAAGTGCCTCGGATCGAGTGCATGGACAGCTGGGCAATACCAGCATCAACAGCTCGCATACCTGTGGCTGAAGCAAGGAACTTGCCAAGAGTACCTCCTGCTCGAGTATCGTTTCGAGTATGCATCACTTGGGTCTTATTGTTGGTTCGTCTGGCAATCTCTTCAATCAGAGCCATAGAAACTGCATCCGAAGTGGTAGCGGCATTAGGGTACACCTTGAGCGTCATTCCATAGTTGAGCTGGGGTTTATGGAACTCCAAGTATGCGTCGGAAAAGTTGGGGTTGACTGCATGACCCACATCCGCACTGATCATGAACGAGTTGGCGTATGTCTGTCGAGTGTACTCTGCAGCCAGGTTAGCCACTGAAGAGTCCATTCCATGAGCGACACACCGCTCAACAATGCACTGGAACAGGTCTCCCTGGGCTCCCTGTCTTGTTCCAGAGCCCACCTCTTCGTTGTCATAACAAGCAACGATATTGAGAGCTCTGTGATCGTGCTTCGCCTCAATGAAGCCTTGAACAGCAGTATAAGTGCACAGCTTATCGTCTACACGAGGACAGAAGATGAACTCATGGTTAAGACCTCCAATAACAGGGTCCTGAGTATCAAACAGTTCGAGTTCGACCTGCAGAATGTCCTTGACAGACACTCCAGCATGTTTGGCCAAAAGTCGAAGCAAATCAATGGAATGCTTGCCTACCATAGGCGACTGTTTCTCCTCTTCAGTGGGCTCCTTGACCTCCTTGGAAGAAGTCAGACCAATGATAGGAGTCATCTGAGTCTCGGGGTTAAAAGGAGGATTGGCAGGAGCTCCAAAATGCGGTGCCAGAGTAGGAATTCGAGCAATAGGGTAAGGGACATGGACCAGCTTGGAAGTCACGCTCTTGTTGGTCTCATCTCGAACAATAAGGCGTCCTCCAATACCCAAGTCTCTGTCCCACCATACAGAGCTAAAAGCACCAGAGTAAGGCGCCACACCCAGCATGTCATATCCATCTACGGGCTTCTTAATACTGATGGGCTTGACCCTTCCACACAGGGCATCAGTATGAGTGGCCACCACTCCCACTCCGTTTCCAGGCGTCCAGTCCTCGCCAATCACAAACCCCATGATTGCGCTTCCGTTTCGACGCACGTAAAATTTGTTGTGTGTCGTGAGGTCCCATTCGTCTCGTTCGTTGAGCTCCTTGTATCCTGCTTGGTCAAAGTCTTTAGCTAGAAGGTCACAGGCATGGTAGGCAGTAGGAGCCTTGGACATGAAGTCCATGAACCGCTCAGCCTGTTCTTTCCATTTGTTGTCAATGTGCATGTTGTATGAAGTGGGTGTATCTTGGTGTGTTGAAGGATAAGTTGGTCTGTAAGGTGTGATGGTAAGTTGGTTAGAGGAACATGCAGCGATTATGTGGGGTGGAACTGGGGGCCAATGGGGTGGAGAAGGGGAGATGTGAATGAGGAGAAAAAGAGGAGGCAAAAGGAAAATGCAGGTGCTTATATAGACAGGTTCTGTTTGTGTAACACGTGGTACTATGGTATGTCTGATATCTGTTCTCTGAGAAACCAGAGTCAAGACAGAGTACAGTATGTAGACTAAGGGGCTGGTCATTGTTCTAGATTCAGACCTTGACATGCTTGGAGGTGGCGCACATTACAATAGAAGGATGTGCCATGGATAACGTCAAAACACGACCTTCTGTAAGCAATTGATTCATATAGGTCTGTTACGTAAAGTAATCTGTTTTAGTTCATCTTTTATCTTCTTTTGAGACCTCATTGGCGTGCTTTCCAGTACTCAACTAGAGTCCCAAGTATACTCCGATATATCAAGTAATGTTCAAGTAGAGGCTCTCTGGACTTGTCATCAGCACGAATACAC
The DNA here is from genome assembly GCA_900519025.1 of Yarrowia porcina. Lineage (NCBI taxonomy): Eukaryota > Fungi > Ascomycota > Dipodascomycetes > Dipodascales > Yarrowia > Yarrowia porcina. Next base: position 800,760 of record ULGT01000002.1, read on the forward strand.
TACCAAAACAGTCTAAAACATTCTCGATGCAACCAATTGATCTCCAAGCCCGTTTCCACCACCTCTTCCCTCCTGACACGTCAACTATTACTGTACTATATGTTGTCTTATGATCTTTATGAGTGTAGGGTTACACCTTGAACTGTCTTGGAGTTGAGAGGGTGTCTCTGTAGGATCCAAACACGCCATAAAAACCCACAAAAACCGGGATTCTTATCAAATAGAGCGTGACTAGCAGATTTATAGGCTTATTTATTTTTTACCGATTTTCACCCATTTTCTTCATTTTCTCAACAGTATTTCAAATCCATCTTCACGCTCAGATCTCAAACCTAATACTCTGATTTCGTTCACCACGCGTTTTTTCTTTCATTCGACACGTAGCCTACAGAATCAATGTACGTAACCGAGAGCAGAACGAGTAGTCGAATTTCACATCCATCAAACATCAGAATGTGCTAATCATAACCTGAAGCAACGACTTGTAACCTCACTCCCCACAATCACCCCACACTTTGTTCATAGCTCCCCCTTAACAACCCTATCCCACGTGTAGACGTGGTTCATGCAGCATTCACCACTAAGGTGCTTCTTGAGCTTGACAAGTCGACCTGTTGCCCGAAAGCCCAGATAACCATGATCTCACTCAACAAGAAGCTGGTGCTGCTGGTGGGAGTCATTTTCCATGTGGCCTTCATGTGGTCCATCTTTGACATTTACTTCGTGTCGCCCTTGATCCATGGCATGAAGCACCATCAGAGCACGGCCACTCCGCCTGCCAAACGGCTGTTTCTCATTGTTGGAGACGGTCTTCGAGCCGACAAGGCGTTTGAAAAGGTGCGTCACCCTACCACGGGCGAGTCCGAGTACTTGGCGCCTTTTCTGCGGTCAAAAGTCATGTCTGACGCGACTTTTGGCATCTCACATACCCGTATGCCTACAGAGAGTCGTCCTGGCCATGTAGCATTGATTGCGGGCTTTTACGAGGACGTTAGTGCCGTTACCAAGGGCTGGAAGGAGAATCCGGTCGATTTCGACTCGGTATTCAACCAGTCTAGACATACTTATTCTCTTGGATCTCCTGATATCTTGCCCATGTTCAAACATGGAGCTGAAGATCAGTCGAGAATCGATGCTATCATGTACGGCCATGATTTTGAGGACTTTACCAAGGGTTCCATTGAACTTGACGCGTTTGTTTTTGACCATTTGGACGAGATTTTCGAGAAATCAAAGACAAACAAGACTTTGGACGACCAATTGAGATCAGACAAGACTGTTTTTTTCCTTCATTTGCTTGGAATCGATACTGCCGGCCACTCTTACCGACCTTACTCGGCTGAATACTACGATAACATCAAGTACATTGACGAGAACATTGAGAAGCTGGTCGAAAAGGTGAACAAGTTCTACAATGACGATGATCAAACTGCCTGGGTGTTTACTGCTGATCACGGAATGTCAGATTGGGGTTCCCATGGAGACGGTCATCCCGATAACACCCGAACTCCTCTTATTGCTTGGGGAGCTGGTGTCAACAAACCTATCCCTGCTAATGAAGACAAGGGTAACCACGATGAGTACTCTGAGGTATGGGACTTGCCTGTGAAACGAAACGATGTCAACCAGGCCGATATCGCCTCTCTAATGTCCTACTTGGTTGGTCTCAACTACCCTTCCAACTCTGTAGGAGAACTTCCCTTAGCCTTTGTCAACGCTACTTCTGAAACCAAGGCTCTGGCCATCAGAAACAACGCTCTGGCTCTGGTGGAACAGTACCTGGTCAAGGAAGAGCAGCAGAGAGGGTCTCAGATCATCTTCAAGCCTTACTCTCCTTTGTCTGATGCTGGAAAGACCATTGACGAGAGAATTGCTCATATCAATGATCTTATTGCTCAGGGACTGGACCAGGAGTCGATTGTGGCTTCTGAAGAGCTCATGACTTATGCCATTACCGGTCTCAAGTACTTGCAGACCTACAACTGGCTGTTCCTTCGAACTCTGGTTACTATCGGTTTCTTTGGCTGGATCGCTGTAGCCTTCTGTTCCTACCTCTTGGCCTTTGTTGTTCAGTCAGATAAACCTTTCACCACCTCTCTTCCTCTCAAGGGTGTCGCTTACGTGGCTCTGGCTGTCCTTTCTGGTTTCTTCATCTTCCAAAAGGCTCCTCTTCACTACCATCTCTACGCTGTCTTCCCCGTTGTCTTCTGGGAAGCTGTTCTTCAGCGGCGAACTGCTGTGGCTGAAGGTATTTCCATTCTCGCACGAAGATCCACCTCCAAGGCTCCTGCTCTGGCTGCTGTCCTTGATATCGGTCTGTCTCTGGTTCTCCTTGAAGCCATTGTCTACGGATACTTTCATCGAGAAATCTTCTCTGTCTGCTTTGGACTGGCTACTCTGTGGCCCTTCCTGCACAACTTTACCGTCGCCAAGCGTGAATGGCCCACTACTATCGCCTGGGTCATCATGTGTGCTGTCATGTCTTCCTTCACTCTTCTGGAAGTCGTCAAGGTGGAGTCCATTGAACAGATTCTTCTGTCTGGAGCTCTCATGCTTGTCATTGGACTCACCTTTACTATTTATCTGCAGCGAAAGCTCTCTCTAGCTGCCTCTACTGTGTTTGTTCTGTTCACTCAGATCCTCCTCGTGGTGGCTACCATGTACTTTACTCGAGAGTCCGTTGAGTCTCTGACTGCTCGAAACGGTCTTCCTCTCTTTTCTCAGGTCGGAGGCTGGGTCTCTCTGATTCTCTCTTTGGCTGTCCCCTTCCTCCATTTCCTAGGAACAGACGCCAAAGACTACAGACTGCGTCTTCTCATCATCTTCCTGGCCTTTGGACCTACCTTTGTCATTCTCACAATCTCCTGGGAGGGTTTCTTCTACGTCTGTTTCTTTGCCATTCTTGTCATTTGGATTGAACTCGAGACTCAGATGCGAGACGCTCGAGTGACTCCTAAGACTAGAGCCGATCTTACGCCTGGAGACTTCCGAATGGCTCTTTTCACCTTCTTCATGTCCCAGATTGGGTTCTTTGGTATCGGCAACATTGCCTCCATCTCCTCCTTCTCTCTGGACTCCGTCTACAGACTCATTCCCGTGTTTGATCCCTTTTCCATGGGAGCTCTGCTCATGTTCAAGATTCTGGTCCCCTTTGCTGTTTTGTCGGCCTGTCTGGGTATCCTGAACCTGAAACTAGGAGTTCCCTCCTCAGCCCTCTTTTCCATGGTGCTGTGTGTCTCTGACATTCTGACCCTCAACTTCTTCTACCTGGTGGTTGATGAGGGCTCATGGCTCGACATTGGCACGGGTATCTCACACTACTGTATTGCCAGTGGTCTGAGTCTGTTCATGATGGTGCTGGAGTACCTTTCTGGCGTGCTCGTGGCTGGAGTCACCATTGCACCTCACGTTTCCAAGATCAAGAAGGACATTTAATAGAGTCCGAAAAAATATATAATAACATATTAGAGTAATTACTTGTAAAATATATACGAGTGGGTTGAAACGAATTTGTGAAGGTCTTTCTGCTACAATAAAGGCGTTATTTTGTATCTTTTTAGAAAAGATCATTTTCTCAGTTGTTGCTGTCAAAATGTATACCGAAACTGCATGGAGTGTTATCATACAGTAGAGATGCAGTCAAGATGTCAGAGATGGAAGGATATGAAACAGCTGTACGAAACCAAATTGACTGTAGAAAGGTACAATGAGCTTTCTGACTGGTTTCACACATTGTACCACACATGTTATTTTCTCCTCAAGGTAGCACCACTCCAAAATTACTTTTTCTGAAGATCAATGGTGAATGTTCTCGAAGATCAAGACCTATTCGGGAGTTGCACATGAGGAATACATTGAGAGAGGGGTTGATATGATGGCCTTCAAAAGTGTCTAAAAGGCGTAAAGATATCAAATAATGAAGCAATTTGAATTGTTAAAGCACCATACAGTCCCACCTCATCTCATACTGTACATTGTCTCACATCTCCCCACTCTCTCACCTTCTCACTCTCTCACCTCCACCTCAGCCAACATTATTTCGTTGTAAGTTTAATCGCCACAATCAGCTGCTCAAGGTGCAGGACGATAATTTGCGCTCGATGTTAATGGGGCCAGTGGCAAATGTGGCGACAAAAAAATACCGTATTCGGGGTAATTAGCCCCCCCTGAGTCGACTTCCACCTTTATTTCGCCACCAACTCGCCCAATCCGTCCAATAACAGCTCTCCCTCCGAACAACTTTGACTTTCGCTTACCGGGCCCACACAACTCAATGGTAAAACATGGACAACATTATGTCGATCTTATATAACCAAAGGTAGACGTCTAAGCACCTAAACACTTTCTCGTACCGGTAGTCACAACTTCATCTTCACGACCACCTCACACCATGTCCTCCGACGCAGTATCGTTCATCCACCCCATCAACACTTATATCACTTCGGGAGCCCTCAACTTCACCACTACTGCTTCGGAAGTGAGCCCTTCGGCTGCTGCTGCTGGAAACTCTTCCGAGTCGTCCAACTCGTCTGACTCGTCCGTTTCTCATATCCACCCTATCAGAACTTATATCACTCCCCAGGGTTCTAATGCTGCTAGCAACAAGGAGGCTTCCAATGGCGGATCTGCTTCTGGTCTAGCTTCTGCTACTGCTGCTTCCGGCACTGCTTCTGGTGGAAAGGCTGCTGCTGCCGACTCGACTTCTGCTGCGTCAAAGTCCAAGTCTGAAGGCTCTTCCTCGGCGTCTCCTGCTTCTTCAGCTCCTTCTAATGCTAATGGAGGTATCTCCCTAACCATTGCAGGTTCGGTGGTTTTCGTTGGGTGTGCGGCTCTTTTGTTCTAATCGAGATTTATGACTGAAACCACCTGAACCTCTTAGGGCATGAGATTGTCTTTAAAACTTGTTCGAATACGAACAATTCCGCTACACTATCTCTCTTACACACTCATTTGCATATATAATCAATATTAATACATTCTACAGATCATCGTTAGGAAGGGAACTTTGGCCATATCAGTTGTAGCTAGAAGGTACCCCAAGAGAACACTGTATTATATTGAAAGGTCATCTCCGAACTCCATAGATACACTACGCCCAATGAACCAGGTTTGTCACCCCTATTGGTTCCCCCTTCTACACTTCATACATATAAACAATACATTAATAATACACCTCCATAGTCATCCTCCACTTGCTTCTTTTCCTCCTCTAATCCTCGATCTTTTCCTCCACTCCTCCTCAATCATCTCGACGCTTCTTCTGGGCATCAGGCTGCTCACCAGAGAGAGGTCGCTTGGCAGATCCTCCTCCAGGACCAGTGGGAGCTCCAGCAGGAACTCCAGTGTCGGCAGCAGGAGCAGTAGTAGATCCAGGAACTGCACCGGGAACAAAGGGGTTCACTCCAGCAACAGGAACGGGGATGGATCCCGGTCGAACAATACTGGGTCGCTGGGACTGCAGCAGTCCTCCTCGGCCTCCTCGACCTCCTCCACGAATAGTAGGACCGGGGATTCGGCTCTGAGGTCGACCACCAGATAGACCAGTAGAAGCAGCAGGTCCAGTAGGAACAGCCGCCATGTCAGCAGCGTCCGTCATTTTCTTGAGCTCTCCCTCCAGCTTAGTCACCTTACCGGCAAGTAGCTTCTGTCGCATCTCGGCCATCTTTCTCTCCGAGCCTCGAGCCTTTTCAATCTCCGTCTTGAGCCGTTCCTGGAACTCGGGGTTGGACTGGTTGATTTCGGCGTCCTTTTTCTTGAGCGTTTCGTCGCACTCGGCCTTGAGAGCGTCCAGCTTGGTGGTCCACTCGGCGTTGATCTTGTCAATCTTGATTTTGACCTTGTCGTTGGCCTGCTTTCGCACCTGCATTCTCCACTCTTCCAGACCAGCATGCTCCTGGGCCTTGGCCCGCTGGATATCCTCCTCGTGCTCCTTCTTGAGCGAAGCCAGCAGCTCTTCTCGGACCTTGAGTCTGTAGGCCTCGTCGGAAGGAGGCGATTGGGGAGCTCCTTCAACAGCAGCCTTGGATGCAGCCTCCTGGGCCTGCTTGAGCTCCTCTCGGACCTGGGCGAGTTCCGTCTCCACAGCCTTCTTTTCCGTCTCCAGCTGCGTCACCTGCTTCTCCAAAGCAGCAATCTGGGCCTTGACGGTCTCGGGAAGAGGCGCGTTCTTGATCTCTTCCTCCTTCTGGGCCAGCTCCTTCTCCAGAGCAGCAATCTTCTGCGAAACAGCATCGAATTCAGCCTGAGATGGGCCAGCGGGAGCAGGAGTAGCAGAAGCAACAGGAGCGCTCTCGGAAGTGCTCTCGGTCTTCTCTTCTTGTTTCTTTGCAGCTTCGGCGGCAGCAGAGGCAGCAGCAGCTCTGGCAGTCTCCACCTCCTTCTTGAGAGACTCAATCTGAGCTCTAGCAGAAGTGAGTTCGTTGGTGAGCTCTTCCTGAGCAGGAGCGGGAGTACCAGCAGGAGCAGAAGCAGGGGTAGCAGCGGCAGGAGTACCAGTACCAGTAGCAGTAGCATTCTCCTGAGCAGCAGGCTGAGGAGTGGCAGTCTTAGCTTCTGCAGCCTTGGCCTCAGCAGCTTCAGCCTTGGCATTAGCTTCGGCGACAGCCTTGGCATTGGCCTCAGCAGTAGCCTTGAGAGAGGCGGCCTCACTGGCACTGCTGGCAGCCTCCTTCTTGGCCTTGTCGAGATCAGCAGAAGCAGCAGACACCTTGGACTGCAGCTCCTTAACCTGGGCAGAAGCAGCGTCCAGCTTGGACTGAGTCTCTGCAACCTGAGCCTTGGCAGTATCAAGCTGAGTCTGGGTCTCTGTAGCCTTGGCGTTGGTCTGTTTGAGCTCTTCAGTCAGCTTGTCCACCTGCTGCTTGAGAGTGTTGGTCTCAGCAGTATGGGCCTTGGTGCCGGCAGAACCAGCCTGCTGAGACTCTGCAAGCTGAGACTTGAGAGTGGCAATCTCCTGCTCGGCGGCGACTCGGTTTTCTCGAGCATGCTTGAGCTTTCGACTGGCCTCCTCCTTGAGTCGCTCCAGACGCACCATGGTACCTTCGAGCTCCTCCTTGACACTTGCCAGCTCCTTCTCCTTGGCCTCGAGATCCTTCTTGGCACTCTCGAGCTCGGCAGGATCCACCCGCTCGTGTCGCTGCAGAATCTGCTGTGTTCGGGCCTTCCACCGCTCATTGTCCTCCTTGAGCAGCGCAATCTCGCCCTTGTGGGCCTCAATCTCGGCCTCTCGGTTACTGAGCTGGTTCTCAAAGGGCTCCAGCTTGGCTTCCAGAGACGCAATGGTGGCCTGAAGACGAGACACCTCCTTGTTGGACGCCTCACACTCCATTCGAAGAGTCTTGTTGGACTCTCGGAACACACTGAGCTGCTCCATCTTGTCAGCCAGCTCTTGTCGAGCAGACTCGGACTTGGCTCCATCATCAACAGAAGCCTTGAGACGATCAAGGTCAGACCGGGCCTCGTCAAGAGAAACACTCACGTGATCAAGACGGGCCTGAAGACGCTTGTTCTCCTGGATAGCCAGCTCGTGCTGAGTCTCAATAATCTCCTTCTCCTGACGCAGGTAAGTGACCACATCAGTGTTAGTAGTAGAGTCTCCCGACACGTCTCCTCCAGCCTTTCGAGTCTCCAGGCTATCGAGCAACAAGTTGTTTTGAGAAACAACATCGTCCACTCTCGACTTGAGTTTGGCAACCTCTCCCTCCAAGGCATTCTTCTGGTTCTCCCAAGAGTCAGAAGCAGACTCAAGCTGTTCCTTGGCAGACTTGGCTTCGGCAGCGGACACGGCAATCTGGGTCTTGACCTCGTTGAACTGAGATCGAAGGGCCGTGAGCGAGTTGGCAGCCTCGGCATGCTTGACCAGCTCAGTCTCGTAGTTGGACTGGTAGGTGGCACAGTTGACTGTAGTTTCCTGAAGCTGGCTCTTGAGTTCAGAGGTCTGAGAAGACAGGGTAGAAGTCTCGGCCTTGAGAGACTCAATCTGGGACAAAAGCTCTTTCTTTTCTCCAACAATAGCACTAATCTGCTCTCCTTCCTGTCGCTGCAGAGTATCAATCTCTCCCTGAGCATGCTTGAGTTCCTCCGAAAGCACCTTGTTCTGCTCCTCCAACCCAGCCACAGCCTTAGTCTGGGTCTCCAACTGCTGCTCCATGTTCTTCTTGTACTCGTCATGGGAAGCAACCATGTTATCCAGTCCCTCCTCGGCAGCCTGGGCCAGTCCCTTGAACTGTTCAACCTGAGCATTAGCAGAAGCAAGTTCAGACTTGGCGGTAGCAAGCTCGTTCTGGGCAGTAGCAAGATCGCTCTTGAGTCGACCAAGCTGAGTAGCTTCATCGCCCTCACTCTGTTGCTGAAGAACGGCAACCCGCTGAGTCAGAGAAGTCACCTGGCTCTCCAAAGAAGCGTTTCTCTCCTTCAGAGAAGCAGCCTCAGCCTTTGCTACAGCCAGATGCTCCCGTGCAGAGCCAGTCTCCTTGTTGAGAGCATCCAGCCGCTCCTGGTACTGCACCTGCTCAATGTCTCGTCGATCAGACACCTTTTTGAGCTCTGTTCTAGCGTCCTCGAGCTGCTTTTCTGTAGTACTCTTGCTCTGCTCCAGAGCCTCGAGCTGCGATACCAGCCGCTTTCTGGACTCTCCTTCCTGAGTCGACCGCTCAGACTCGGTCACCTGCATCTGAGCAATGACTCCGTTGAGCCGTGTCTTTTCGTCCATGAGCTCAGAGTTGTCCTTGGTGATTCGCTGCTCAATGGACTTCCACACTCGTTTCTCGGCCTGAAGATTGGACACTTCTCCTCGAAGCTGATCACAGGTAGACCGAGCAGCAACCACGTCCTCGGTGGCAGCCTGTGTTCGAATCTCCTGACGGGTGGCAGCCTCTTGGAGCTGCTCAACTCGCTGTCGCAGCTGCTCTCGTTCCTGTCGAGTAATCTCACTGTTGGTCTTGAGATTCTGAAGACGTTCGCCAAGAAGAACACACTGGCTCTCGGCCTTGGACAGGTTGATCTGCAGACTGTGTCGCTCGTCGGACAGAGACGTAATCTGAGTGTTGAGAGACTTGATGGTAGCGTTGGTCTCAGTCTTGTAAGCATTCCACTCAGCTTCAATAGCACTGTCAGATGAAGAAGACGAAGATGAGGTGACGTTGGCACCCACTCCACCGTTCTCCTTGTCGCCAGAAATACGTCGAAACATGTCTCGTTCTCGAGAAACAGCCTCGAATCGGCCCTGCAGACGCTCCATGTCGCCTACAACAGACTCCAGAGCCTCGTGGGCCTCCTGGATAGCCGCAGACTCCACGTTGGCCATCTTGTCTCGAGTCTCGGCCTCCTTGGCCTCCAGTTTCTGGCCCAGTTCTCGAGAAATCTTGAGAAGACGCTCATTCTGTTTCTGCATGCCGATAATGTCAGCGTAAACAACCAGACGCTCGCTGATGACTCTATCGGTATCAGAAACATCCAGTTCACCAGAAAGCATACCGTTGAGAGCTTCTCGTTCAGCAACAGTAAGAGGACCAGAGTTTCCTTCTCGCATCTTTTGCTGAACAAGCAGATGCTGAATCTGTCTAGAAGCGTCTCCAAGTTGCTGGTGCAACAATTTAATCTCTCTCTGGCCATCTCGAGCAGCGACCTCGGCCTTTTCTGTACCTGCAGCCAACTTTTCTCGTGACTCAGACACCTCCTGCAACTGGACGCTCAGCTGCACCAGTTCTCCCTCCAGACGCTTGCATTCGTCTCGCTCAGCCAGAATGGCAGGTGTATGTTGCTCCATTTCCTCCAGCAGACGGTCAAAGTCGCTTTGAAGCTCGTCGTTTCGGTTCCGTTCCTTCTCCAATCGCTTGCAAACGTCCTGGTAGTCAGCATACAGCTGGACCAAAGAAATGCCGCCCCGATTGAGTTCAGAAACAATCTTTGCAGAAGGAGAAAAGGGAGTTCCATTGCCTCCTCCTCCAGGAACAAGACCTGCTCGAAGAGGAGTAGAGGGGGCAGGGGTGCCGTTGGAAAACGACTGTGTTCCAGATCCATGAATCTCCTGAAGCTGTTTTTCAACGGCCTCCAGTTTGGCCTCCAGAGACGCATTCTTGGCTCTCTCTTCTTCCACTGCTGCTCTCAGTTTCATGTTTCCTCCATTCTCCAACTCGTTAACTCGAGCCTTGGCATCTGAGGCAGATTTCTCGTACAATTCAGCCAGACGTTTCTGAGCAGACATTTCCCGTCGGAAGTTCTCCTCAGCCACCGCTGCAGAATCTTGCAACTGTTTGTTTCGAGTCAACAGTTCGTCCACCTTGGCAGAAACAGTATTGTTGCTCGATCGAGCTGTATCCAGAGAAGCTCGTAGTCCGTCTCGTTCAGCAGCCGTCTGCTCCACCTCGGCCTGTAATCGGGCCACCAGTTGCGCTTTATCTCGTCGAAAACTGCTATGTTCCTCCTGTTTAGCCTTGAGCTCTTCATCCAGCCATGCGTTGCTCTTTTTAAGCTGCTGGGTCTCCTGTTTAAGCTGTTCTTCCTTGAACCGAGCCTGCAAAACTAGAGCATGTTCCTTTTGAACCTGAGCCTCCAGTTCGACAATGACCCGTCGATGTTCTCCATTTTTGCCCTGGGCCGCCTCCAAGTCTGCTCGAAGAGCCACAAAATCGCTTCCTCGCGATTCCAGGCTTTCCAAAAGACGTCGTTTTTCACTTTCAAGAAGCGCAATATCACTTCGGAGACTTTCAACCACTGCTCCTGACCGCTCCGAGGCCGAATCCATGTTCTGTTTAGCCTCCTGGAACGATTTAGCCTCGGCCTTGAGAGAAGCGATTTCTGACATAAGCTCGTCTTCATTCTCTTTAGCCTGAGCAAGCTGGGACTTGAACGTCTTCAATTTCGAGTTGAGACTGTGTGTCGATTGTTCTGTGTTAGTATCACATCGAGTTGTTCCCCATCACATCGGGTATGTTGTGCCCCCATTATTATATATAGGGCTCCTGTTTCCCTTAGACTCACCAAAATTCACCTCTGCCATCATCTTTTCACTCTTCAAAAGCTCATACTTTTGAGCCTGGGAAGCCAGCTTCTGAGAAAGCCCGTCCGGAAGTTGCTGGACGGTGGCCTCATCGAGCTGGAAAAAGTTGGCCACAAACGCCGAGTCCTCGGACGAAGGATGGGACGGCGACTTGGTCGCATCCGTCATGTTTTCGTCCATTGTTGATTGCGATGTCGTGCTCTTCAACAGAGTGGTGATGCATGTTTTCAAGCTTGCCGCGGTGGTGATGCAGGGTTAGGGGAGAAAATGAGGCTGGACGGGAGGGGAGATATGGAAGCAAGATGGAGGGGTGGGGAGGGTAGTGAGAGTGTATATTGACTCTAAAGACCGCTTTGAAAGCTTTTGAGTCTTTAGAATCTCCGTTTTCGGCTTACTAAGACCCGTTCTACTAACACCGTTTTTCTTCCACACTCCTCGTGGGAACCTAAAATGCCTGGACTGAATGGGGCCATGTTGACCAGCCAGGTATGAGGTGTGGAAAGGGGAGATACAGGTGGGGAAAAGGGTGGATATTGGTGAAGTGAGTGGTTTGTATAGATTATGAGTATATTGGGTGTTTCTACTATCTTTTTAAATGCTTTGTTGGACATGTTTGCTCTGATGTTACTGTAGTATTGTCTCAAGATTAGTTGTATGATGGATAACCATACTTAGCTCAGGGCAGCCACCACACGATAGAGACACAATTGAGGTCAAACGACAATGTTTCTGGCTAAATTATGTCTCAAAACCCGTTCAGACGTCTGAAATAAACAATTTTACCCTTTTAACTAGTCCATTGTCTTGAATTTAGGGGGGTATCACGTTTACCCTGGTACAGTAGAACTAAAGGCAGTCTATTGAGTGGAGGAAAAACAGCCTTATGATGAACCCATTGAAAAGCACAAAAACAACAAAAATCAAAGAACAAAACCATCCTGAAGGTCAATTGACCGTCGTGGAACAGATTCTGTGCTTTAAATTCACTTTCAACCGCATTTTTCTCGAAAATCACCCTCCAATATGATATCTGAATGGGTCCTTCATATTGACTTGAACTGGTCTCTCCAAGCAGACCTGAATAAGAGTCAAATGGGACATTCTTCTGACAAGCTCCATATACTTGTAATCACCACTACAAGTACCGTACAAGTACAAAAACCACTCACTCTACCACCAAGCAATGACCTTCTCACTATTACCTCTACATCTATAGTCCATCTGCCCTGCATGAACCTACACTTTCGTCCTCTCAGCATAACTTACAATACATTAATCGAGCGCACGCGCTCTTCTAAATCTCGCCTGATTCTTGGAATTAAGCGTTCTTGGGCTTGAACTCCCAGACCTCGGTTCCCTGAGGGAAGTCAACACCGTTGTTGAGCATCTTGGAGAAAGCGGCAGAGAAGTCCTTGAAGAAGAGATCCTGGTCCTTGGCGTAGGCGGTGGCCCACTTCTTGAAGTTCTTGTCGGTGGCCAGAGCCATGTCGGTGGGCAGCATCATCAGAGACTTGGTGTTGACGTCCTCGTACTGGGGTTTGCCGTCCCACTTCTTCCACTGCCACTTGTCGTCGAGCAGCAGCTTGTAGAAGTCGTTAGTGAACATGGTGGGGGAGAAAGTCCAGGGGCCCTCATAGCCAGAGTTCTGCTTGTGGCATCGTCCAAGAGCATGGGCACCAATCAGAGCAACCATTTCCTGGTCGTTGAAGCCCTGTCGGTTGAAAACGTTTCGCACATGGGTGGCGCCCTGAGAGGCGTCGGGGAGAGATCCATCGGGGGGAGAGTTGGCCTCGGGCTCGTCAACACGGCCTCGCTTCCAGGGGATGATGGGGCCTCCGAGCTCCTGGACGGCAGTCACACCGCCAAGAGTGTACAGGTCTCCGGTGGAGATCCAGGGGAACTGTTCGTGGATGGGCTTGAGGAAGTCTCGAGCGTTGCCCAGACCGTTGTTGGCGGCGTGGGAGGCCTCGGGAGAGAATCGCATGGTTCCTCCGGAAGAGCCAAACTTGTTGTCGCCCTTGTTGTAGGTTCCGGACGAGTGCCAGGCGAGTCGCAGAAGAACGGGGCCGTAAGATCCGTCATCGTAGTCGTCGTCCTCAACCATCTTGTCGGCAATGGCGTCGTACACCTTCTGGTAGTCGGCCTTGGTGGCGTTGAAGGTCTCGACCTTGGCGGCATTGGAGTTGGCGTAGTAGTAGTAAGCACCGGCTCCTCCAGCGGCAGCCACAAAGGCCAGCACAAAGCCGTTGCCGGAAGAGGCGTTAGGAGTGGAGGCCTTGGGGGCCTGGCTGAGTCGCTTGGCGGTGGTGGAGAAGTGTCGAACTGCTCGGAAAGATCGCATCGTTGTGATTAGAGTCGTTAGAAAAGAGAGTCAAAATAAGAGCGGATCTCCCTCTAGTTATATATGGTGGGGACTCTTAGGTTTCACCCGGGCGTCTTACATTATGCAGGTCAGGGAGGGGTTGCTTTGTTGCGGTAAGTAGAGTGGGCAGTCAAGGGATTGCTTTAGAAGAGAAGCGGCGGTGGTGGTGTGTAGAACGAACACCAGACAACTTTTATGTTTTGTTTTTTGTTGTTTTTTTTGAAACCCTCTTCATCTACTCTGGTATCTAGAATACCCTCCTCTCTTCACCCCATCTCATCTATAGCAATCATGCTTGCTAACACCACACACTATCTTGGTTATGACCTGACACTCGATATGCAGCCGTGAGATGCAATGTGCAACCTGTATAGTGGTATAGATTGCTTGAGAGAAGTGTCATTTGTCATTAGAGAATTGTGCTTGGTTTAGGGACCCCAAAACCGCAGAAAACCACATTATTCACCGATTTGCAACTGCCCATCTCCTCTTATTTCCTTCGGCAAGGTTACATGGCAAGGCTAAGCATGTGTTTGAAGGGTGGGTAGAGGAGGTCTTTGCGGTTCGTTTTTTGCCGGTTTTTCACCTCAATTGGGTTCTTCAACCCCGGGAAGCGCGTAAAACCACTTTTCCAGACCTATATACCTGCTCTTACCGCCTCACTACCTGTCCTACTCCTTCCTCACCCGCATTCAAACTTCGTGGGGTGCGCCAAACTCTCAACCTAATCCATTCTAGGCCCCGTAAGAAAAATAGCCAGACTTCTCATTGGCCGAGTTAATTTGCGTCCACCGTTGTAACTACAAGCACTCAGCCACGTGGAAAGAGAGAGAGGTGGACAGAGATGTCGTGATTACTTAGAGGGTGGCCCTTTACCGCAAAATTTCGTCTTTTTCCGTTTTAATTTCGGCTTCCTTTTCCTTCAAAATTGTTCCCATTGCTTCAATTGACCCCTCCATTATTTCACAGGCACCACCTTCGATGCGTTATTCAGGCACATTTGATGGTGCAGATACCGAGGACCAGAGACGGTCTAGACCCCTGTTAGTAAGCCTCGCTGATGAGTGATACAGCAGGCTAGGCTAGGGGTGATAGCTGACGTGAGATGTACAATGTAGGGTGAAGAAAAAAACGAGTTTGTTGGTGGTTGATTTTGCACTCGTAGTCCTCTGTCGGCTATTATTCCTGTCTTTTCCGTATTAGAGTGAGGGGAAGATACTTCTTCAGTACCCATGCTCATACTTATAAGTAGCTGGCCCTTTTACTTAGCCAATACTAACTGGTTTACGTGAGGGGAACATCGGAAAGCCGTTGATAATGGCGCATTTGGCTAGACCATTCAAAGGGATGTGGGTATTTGTAACCACTTCTGAAATGCACTTGACTACCATGGTAAATGTATAATATCACACCACTGTAACGTCTTCATATATTACCCCATTGAATCTAGATCTAAGGACATGACCCTGAGGTGCAACAAGACAACTTATTCCTCTCCTGGTGTATCGGGCGCATATTCTGATATAAAAGGCACAAGAGTATTTATTAGCAGAAATTAACCGAGGACATTGATTTTTGGAGCTGTACGATACATACATAATAATGCACTTCCATGGTAGGTGGACCTACAAGTGTACCTAAGTGTGTACTGAGTATCCCTCCACTCCTCTTTACACTTGTCTCAGAAGAGTGAGTGAAACATGTTCTAGACATGGAATGAGTTCCAAGACATGTCGAACCCGCTTATTAATCACTTCTAGCCCCCATCTCCCCTCCTGCTCTCGAACTCACCCCACACATGCATTGAAGAGCAAAGAGAGCCCAAATATTACCGTTCCGAAATGAAGGGTCCATTAATATAAGATGCTTCAGGCATGTCCATGAAGCTTGGCTACAAGTAGATGGAGGGTAGATTAGGGTGAGCTGAAATAACTGACCTTGGTCCTGAGAAGGTACCCTCAAGACCTTACCCTGACACTTGAGAGCATAAGAAGGGAACTGAACCACTCAGAGGACTTCCTTTATCACACTGACAGTATCGTTGTAGATAGATGACTCGATAGAACCTCTTAATAATCACCTCTCTGTCCTCCAGTTAGCTCTCAATTTCCACATTTATGGTCTTCCCATCTTTAGTTTCCTTTTCTTCTTTGGTTCCCTTCACCTTCTCATCTTCTGTCTTTCGACCTGCCTGTTCTGCTTCTGGACCTTCCTGTTCTACCTCTGGACCTCCTTCAACCCCGAGGTTTCCCTGTAGAAGACCCCAGAACCCGAAAATCAGAAAGGGAACGCTGAAACACAAAAGAAGCACTGGAATCGTGTAATCCACGTCCACCTCGATTATCGCAGCTCTTGCCGAAGCAGCAGAAGCCATCAGAACAGCCACGGGATGGGTCGATGTAGGTGCAGGTGTTATGTAATCATGAGATGGAGATGATGTCAATGAAGACAATGGTAAGGAAGAGCTTGAAGAGCTCAAAGCCGATTGTGTTGAACCACCTGTTGGAACCCCCTCCGTTGAACTCATGATGAGAAAGCTACTCAATATACCTCACTCGAGACATTTACTGTGGCTTCTTATCAGAGTTCATCCAGAGCCTACAGTAAGCGAGTGAAGACACCAGGTAATTAGATCAACATTACGAAGACAACACCTACATTTAGGAACATGTATTCTGGTCACGTGACTGGACATTAACCATTATTTGCCGTTATCACGTGACTTATAGACTTACCACCTTTACTGTTGGTACGGTCACGTGCCTCTAGTCTCATCAACCTGGACGTTAACTTTGGATGTAGGATGTCTCCACTGTGGCACGTGATATGGAACGCATGCTGCATGGTCACGTGATCATAATACATCACGATAGCCACTCTGCTGCCCTAATACTCCCTGCAAACAAATGTGATGGCCGAAGACTTCCAGAGACGATACATGTCTTCACGTCTTTTTCAACTACAGTGCAACTATTTCCTCACTATTTCAGCCCTCTCTACTTGAACCCCTCCTAACCGAAACCTTACTTGACATCGACGTTAAACTCAGTGTACTGCCATGTCCCAATTTGGAATCGACAGTCACAAAGTCCCAGCGGCACGTGATGACGCAAAATTTTAGACTCGCACACTCTAGTTTGAAAATCATCGTTTGCATTCTCCTCTCCCGAACAACGTACGACCAGCAAAATGTCCGAGCTTCACGTCCAGAACGAGCGAGCTTTCCAGAAGGTGAGTCAGGCGGAAGGATACAGCAGTGCTGTGAATTGATGAGCGAACCAGGGTGTCCGACAGAGTGTCCAAAGAAGGGACTTATTCGATTCAAGATCACGCGACAGGGTTATGGGACCTTCAAGAGGTGGAGATGAAGATTGGACTAGGACTGGGATCACGACACTATTGCTCCAACAACTCCTGTTCGCTCACAGACGCTGCAACCAGCTCATTCATTCAAGAACCAACTAACTCAGCAACCTCACATCTTCCAGAACGCCAAGTCCAAGGTCAACCGAAAGACCAAGCGATGGTATAAGGAGGTTGGTCTCGGATTCAAGACCCCCTCTGCCGCCATCACCGGTGACTACATTGACAAGAAGTGCCCCTTTGTTGGTGACATTTCCATCCGAGGCAAGATCCTGACTGGTAAGGTTGTCTCCACCAAAATGCACAGAACCATCATCATCCGACGAGAGTACCTCCACTACATCCCCAAGTACAACCGATACGAGAAGCGACACAAGAACCTCGCTGCCCACGTCTCTCCCGCCTTCCGAGTCGAGAACGGCGACATGGTCACCGTTGGTCAGTGCCGACCTCTCTCCAAGACCGTTCGATTCAACGTTCTCCGAGTTCTGCCTGCCACCGGCAAGGCTAACAAGGCCTTCTCCAAGTTCTAAACTTGAAAAAATCTAGTAAGATATTGTATTAAAAATCGTCAAGCTTAATGATGTGTAGGGCGTGATAAACTGTAGGGTGAAAACCGAGTGTAAAAGCTGTATGAAGCAAACAACACATTTGGGGCTTCAGAACTTGAATCTATGGCACCGCCAGAATCACCAAAGGAATGCGATCCGAGTGGTGTATTTTTGATGGTATTTTTTCTCCACATTTCATGTTGGTTTGCCACTAATGGAGGTCTTGTGAGGCTCATATTTGAGGTGAAACTTCAGCGAGCTAAGACCTTATGAGACTACACTCAAGACATCCAAAGAGGTCAATACAATTCCATTGATAGCAGAGTCAGTGAAGTTTTGTAGGAGTGTCATTATTCTATCTGGTATGCTATTGGAACAGCTCTTGTATCGTCATTTTATCTTCTACTGAATGATCATTGTTGTCGTATACACTGTGACAGGTCACCATACAATAGCAGTACTGTAACAAGATGAACCCTTCAATTTAATTAGAAATATATTGGAAACAATATAGAGCTTTTATTTGAGGTCTTTAACAACGGTACAAGTACATTGAGCCAGACACTTTTGATCTTGTTATAAAGACTCTTTTGTTGTTCACATCTCCCACTGTTCATCTCTCACTGTTCATCTTTCTGCTCTTCGATTGACTCTCCACATCCCCAGGTATGCCCCCAACTAAAGTCACTGTCCACCACACACAAAAATCCTCATTTACAACATATACTTGTATGACACCTGTCTCTTTTCACTTCATAACCCTCTCCAAACACCAGCTTCTCTTCTTATATCTTCAAGTCTCATCTCTCTACCATCTCTAGATCTCTCAATAGACGCCTCAGTCTTTCTCTTCAACGACTATCCCAATAAAATGTATCCCAAAGACAACCCTCAATACAAAGTGTAAGATGGTTCCAAGATAAGTTGTAAAAAGTGCCAGTATCCTCAATACACTCTACAGATCTACATCACCCACATCTACAAAAGTACAGTCTCGGTACACTTCCCTTTTTAAATAAAATAATAAAAATAATAATAATAATAATAATAATAATAATACACCGAGTCGCCTAATCTATTATACATGGGGCATACCAGCCCACTGCCTTGTTTCTTCTTCTCCTTCTTCTCCTTCTTCTTCGTCTCCTCCTTAACTGATCTGCGCGTCAGCCAACTGGTGCCAGTTGAAAGACGGCATTTCGTACTCCTTGCTGTTGTCTTTTTTGATGTTGGTTGCGTCGTCGTGGCCATGGGCAGGTTGGCCAGGTAACGGCTGCCCAGGTAGAGGCTGGCCAGCAAGAGGTGGGCCTGGCATGGGAGCTCCTGGTAGCTGTTGTGGTTGGCCAGGAATCTGCGACTGGCCCAGGTTTTCGCCTTCTTCCACCCGTTTGGCCAGCAACTGGATGTTTTCTCGGAAACTTCGCGAGTCCCAGTCAGATACATCCTTCTTGAGCCGTTCCAGAGCCTCCTGAAGGTCAGTGGCGGCCCACAGGTTTCGTGAGTCCATAGCGGCAATGGTCTGCCAATCAATCTGGTCCTCGGAGGCGTAGTCGTTAACATCGAGATGCTTGAGAAACAGCTGATGATCGGTGTTGTTCATGGTGAGAGCAGCATGGTGGTTGGAGCCCCGTTTACTGAGCTTCTTCCACTTGTACCGGCACTGGATTCGGGACCGAGTTCCGTTCATTCGTTCGGAAACAGCCGTCCAGTTGATATTGCCACCTACCTCTCCTTGGGCACTCAACATATCTCGAACAATCTCATACAGTCTGTTTTCTTCGGAAGCAGTCCATTTATGAGACGCTCTGTTGTTTCCACACTTGACGTAGTTTCGCCATCTGTCTCTGCAATCTTCGGGCATTCGATTGAGTACCTGTCCGATATCTTTCCAACAGGGTCCAATCTCTCCCACCAAGTCTCCCAGCCGTTTATCTTGGTCGGGAGTCCACTTGGCCCGCGTCTCGTACACGTGATATGCTCGTCGCACGTGTTTATATACAGAGGCACGTGTTCGATGGGGTAGTACGCCGGCCATGGAGTCCCAAAAGTGGTCTTTTTTCCGTTCGTTGGACCACACTCGCCGACAAAGCATTTCTCGGTCCCACACGTGTGTCTGGCAGTAGCCTTCAATGTACTCTTCGAGTTTTTCGATTTCTTCGAGAGTGAAGGCTCCTCCGGATTCGGAGCCGTCTCCAGTCCAATTGGGCCGTTTGGAAGACGCCACTTTGGGGGTAGCTCCCGTGTTTCGCATGGTTCCCATGGACTCTGGAGGCATGATATAATCACGTGAAGCGTGGTCATGGGGGTGACCTGCCACACCTGCTGTTCGACGGAAATCGTCCATCAAAAGCAGGTTATCTCCTCCCTTGACGGCTTCTCCTAGTCCCTCGAGAACAGGGTCCACATTGAGATCCTGTTTCGGGTTGAGAGACGTTTTTTGGCGTTTTCTCTTGCGTCCATGGCTCTGAGCGTCAGTATCGGTTCCTGTTCCAGGCTGGGGAGCTCCAGAACCAATTTCCACGGCTGCAGCAGCCACCATTTCGTTGAATTCATCTTTGCTAAACTCCTTGTTGAACTCTTTGGAAAACTCCTTGTTGAACTTTTCCTGAAAGTCGCCTTCTCCAGCAGCTGTAGCCGCAGCCACTGCAAACTGTTCCGAGAACAGATTCTGGTTCCACGGCGTATCCGAGTTGTCATTGAGAAACTCCCCATAATGAGCAATGTCTTCATACTGTTGACCACCATGCTGTTGACCATGTTGTTGTTGTTGACCATGCTGCTGTTGTTGCTGCTGTTGTTGCTGTTGCTGTTGCTGTTGACTTGCAGCAGCTCCGTTATTGCTGGGTTTCTCCTTTTCGCGCTTCTCCTCATCTTGAGTGAACCGAACAAGATGCATGAGAGCTCCCTCGACAGTCTCTTCGCCAACCTCGTCTTTACTGCTGGCGGCATTGTTGGCGGCGTCGACGGTGCTCTTTTTGTCGTCTTTAACGCCCCGAGGGTCCTTGCCGTCGTCCTGCAGATCCAGCAGCGCCTGAGCGCCTTCCTGAGCGGGCTTACCCTCCTTGGGCATGGTATGGGGGGAATGTGAGTAGGTGGACTTGTCGCGTTGTGGTAGAAATGTATCACGTGGGGTGGGCCGGGCGCGTCCCCTGTTTTGCGTTTTCCTGTATCTGTCCAAATTCCGCGTTTCGCGAAACGAGTCCGGGTAATATCGACCTTGGGTAGATGGGAAGGAGGGTTGTAGATGAAAACTTTTCCGGGTAACTCCTCTCCAAACCTTGTTGTTGGGAGAGACCAGAGGGCAATACTTGAAGGACTGGGAGATGACACTCAAGTACCAAGTACAAGTATACCTGTATTTGTAGATACAGTGATGTACTGGTAGTGTTTAGGTGTATTCGACTGTCTTCTCTCTCTCACGTCTTAATATACGCCACCGTCTATTGCTACATTCACACTGCTTCCATACTGTGTATTACTCTATGATGAAATGTACGCCTGAATGGGGCATCTCATGAAGTGAAACAGTGCCTTACAATTACGGATAGACAAGAGGTGAAGCTGTCAAAACTGGTTGTATGCGTGTATCTAGTCATGTGACTGAATTGGCGTCGTTTTTATCATTCTTGTATACAAGTACAAGTATAACATTTTCCCCCCCATCAACTCATCTCCATTGACCTCATCTCAATGTATACCTCTCCAATCTGGCAAGCATAAAGCACCATCCTCCCAACGTCAACAGTCAACTATTTTCCCAACCATAACCCAACCAAAAGAGTCCCACCTTACTTCACTTGTCCCCCCCTAACCCTGCATCTCACATGCATCTTTCAAATATTTTTGAAATCTGACGAAAACAGTGGACTAAAAACGACTCCGTAGTCACCATGAAACTCACCCAAAAACCCGCCCTCAAGGCGCTGTTCAAGTCTGCCAAACAGGAACTGACGGAGGATCCCAACCAGCGGATTCCCGTCCATCTGACCGTCACAACAACTCCCAAAACAAACGTCAGAGTGCCGGGCCAAAGAGGTATGAACAACATCTCCGTTCCATTTGTCATTCCTCTCCATCATAAAATCCACAAGTCGATATCCCAGGCGAAAATCCTGCTCATTGTGCCCCACCCCACAGCCAAGTATGCCGAAATCTTCCAGGGCGAAGAAGCAAGCACCAAAGACACATTTGCCGATATCATTTCGGTGAAGAAGTTCCGTCCAAAGCTGCGAAAAGATCCTCTAGCTGTTGGAAAGGACTTTGATCTGATTGTAGCTGATTCGAGAATCCACGAGGAGGTGGTGGAATGCTACGATCGGCTTTCAAAAAAGATTTCTCTCAGACATTTGGCAAAGCCCTTTCCCATCAGATTCATCCAACCAGGAAAAGAAGATGATGCTAGAGACGCCAATATGTTTGCTGATCCGGATTACGTCAAGGCACAGGTACGAGGATTGCTACGGTCGACTTCAGTCACTCTACCTAGATCTCTAGCGTGTGAACAGGGAGCTGTTAATCTGACTGCTCTGGTTGGTTACCTTCCTGATAACACTGCCAAAGAGATTGAAGAGAACTGCCATCGAGTCGCAAACAATATTGTCGATAACTTGGTCGATGGAGGAGCGCGATCTACAAAGACAATTCACATTAAAAGCCCAAAGACGGTCGGTCTGCCTATTTGGAGACTGGAGAAGGAGGGTCAGACTTTACAAGAGGAGGATTAGCATAACAGTAATAGCATATTGAATATTTTAGAATAATGGTGATGTGGTGTACACGAAGAAGATGAAGACAATGCAATACATACAAGGACATTTCCAGACTTCCCTACAATAGTGCTATCTTTACCAACTGTAACAGTTCTACGCAGCCACTTCGTGAACTGCTCTGTGAACTACTCTCGCAGCCACTTCGTGACTGCGCTCCATTCATAACTCATACCATACTCTAAATACCCTCTATATTTATCTGGAAAAGGCGATATCGTCAATTCGGAGCAGACCCTTGGCACACTCGGCGGCCAGAGTGATGGCCGAGGTCGTGACCAATGCGGGCTGAATCACATGCTCCTCCACCATGATGGACGTGCCTCGTCGCACCGAAATGCCGGCGTTGACCTCGCCCTTTTCGTGCCGCACTCGCAGCTCTGTCACCACGTTGACGGGGTTCAATCCAGCGTTCTCGGCCAGAGTTGTGGGGATCACCAGCATGGCGTTGGAAAACTCCTCGTAACAGATGGCAGAAGCACCATCCATGGCTCGAGACTCCTTACCAATCACCTGTGCAACCTGCACCTCGCAGGCTCCTCCTCCAGGAACCAGAGCAGGCACTCGGAATAGCGATCTCAGAACACACAGAGCATCGTGCAGAGATCGCTCGGTCTCGTCGATAACGAGATCGTTGGCACCTCGAACAAGAATAGAGACGGTGTTGGAACCCTCTCGAGAAGAGAATCGCACAGTCTTGGAACCAGAGGACTCCACCTCCTCAACCAGATCACAAGATCCCAGCTTGTCCTCAGTGAAGGCCTCAATGTCAGCCACGGGCTTGGCACCAGTGGATCGGGAGATGAACTCAATGTCGTCTCGCTCAATGTCCTTGATCACCATAATGTTGAGCTTGGCCAAAAAGTGCAGGGCCAGCTCGGACACGGCGTCTCGCAGAATGGACTTTTGGATGAGCAGAACGTTACATTTGGACTTTTTGATGGCCTTGGCCAGACCCAAAATGTACTGCCGCTCCTCCTTGAGAATCTTGTCCATCTGTCGGTAGTCGTTGACGACAATGTGGTTCTCCATGTCGGGCTTGGGGGCCGACAGCTGGAACTGGATCAGACCAATCTTGGCCTTCTCCATGCGCGAGGGGCCTCCGGCGTTCTTGACAGCGTAGTTGTTGAGCACCAGACCGTTGGCCAGAGTGGTATCCTCAATGGTGCCTCCGAGCGACTTGATGATTCGGATATCATTGAGGTCCAGGGTCAGACCGCCCTCAGGGGTCTTCTTGGCAGCCTGCAGAGCAGCGTCCACCAGCATGGGAGCGAGGGTGGACGAGAACTGGGAGACAATCTTGGAGTTGAGAGAAGTGGAGGCTGCTCGAATAAGAGTCTCTCGATCGCTCAGGTCAATAGGCTTGGACATGTCCATAACCACCTGGGCAGCTCGCTGGGCAGCCTTCTGGAAGTTCTCGGCGATGATGGAGGGGTGGATACCCTTTTTGAGCAGCTTATCGGCGGCTCCAAGAAGCGATCCGGCCAGAATGACGACCGATGTGGTTCCGTCGCCGGCAACCGAGTCCTGGGAGGCGGACAGGTCGACCAGCATTTTGGCTGCGGGATGCATGACGGCCATGTGCTGCAGAATTGTGTTACCATCGTTGGAGATGATCACCTGTCCTCGAGCAGTTTGGATCTGTGTTAGAATGGACGGACTTATGACGTGTATTGAGGTGAGGCGTACACATAGCTACGTGGTGGCATGGTGGTAATGAGGCGTTCAGAGGCGTCAGAGGCGTCAGAGGCGTTCCAGAGACGTTCTGAACCATTTTGAAACGTGACACATAGACAACAATGCAATTGCGCAATGACATTAACAGTGTCATTGCAAGAAGACTTTGGACACGCCCCCCAATATCATAATCACCTCCTCAATGTAACTCCTTCCACCTGATTCCACATGTCACCAATAACCCCCTCCACCGCCCCTCTCACC
Source organism: Yarrowia porcina (assembly GCA_900519025.1). Taxonomy (NCBI): domain Eukaryota; kingdom Fungi; phylum Ascomycota; class Dipodascomycetes; order Dipodascales; genus Yarrowia; species Yarrowia porcina. The sequence continues at coordinate 824,742 of ULGT01000002.1, forward strand.
CGCAATCCTCCTCAAACAAACCCCCTAATGTACTCACCATCTTGTCCATACCCTTGGGACCCAGGGAAGTTCTAATAGCATCTGCCACGGCTGTGTGTTAGTATGACGTTGTTCATGTAACAATGTGGACCGGCTCCAACTTGTCCAAAACGGCCCAAATCAAAGAATACTCACCTCGAGCAGCCAGAATGTTGCTCTTTCGCACCTCCAGGGGCTTCTCCTTGTTTTTGAATCCGGACTTTGTGCCTGTAGGAACGCTCATGGTGTTGGATATACAGGTGTAGTGGTGATTTTTGGGTGATTAGCTTTTGGTAGATGCGATTTTCTTGGTCGGTAGGGTAACCTACTGAGGCGGTAGAAGGGGGTGGAAGAAGGGGGGGAAAGATGACTGAAGGAAAGATAATAATTGTCGTTGTATTTCCTATGATCACGTGACACACCAATTACTAATCATATCATCTCTGGAATCCTCTAGAACAGTGGCAAATCACGTGGATCGACTTGCAGGTTGCCAGCTCTGCCTGCATGCATGAGAAGGTGATTTATTCTGATTAAATTGTTTCAGCTTGATCTGCCAAAAAACAGATTAATTGTTTCTTGATTCGACCATGATAATTAACCCTGACCAAGAGACCAAAGTCGATGAAACGACGACTCTCACTTTGACTCGAGAACATCTTCTCAACTGCCAGTTCTCTGCCTGGTACAAGCTCTACAAGTCCGTCACGCCTCGTACCAGAATCATCAAACCTCTTCCTCAGGATTTCGTCAATTACCTGAGTGAAGACGGAGTGATTCTTCCTGACGAAGATAAAGCCAACTACGGTACCGAGGAAGGCGTTTTCGAAGAGTATAGTGACGACGAAGAGGAACTGGACTCATATGTTTCCAAGCTCGATGACTTTCATCCTAAAGTGCAAGCTGTGATTGACGAGTTTGGAGCTGTGGCTCCTAAATTGAACTGGTCGAGTCCTCAGGACGCAATTTGGATTTCTCCTTCAAATTCGACCAAATGTGTCACTGTCAACGATGTCTATTTGTTGCTCAAGAGCTCTGACTATATTGCTCATGATCTGACCATGTTGGATAAACTTGGAGGAGTTCCCAAGGACTTTTCGTTTGAATTGGTGCTTCGAAAATGGATCAATATCAATCCTGCTTTGGAATTTCGATGTTTTGTCAAAGATCGAGAGCTCATTGCTGTCACTCAAAGAGACCAGAATTACTACGAGTTTCTGATCAAGTTGAAGGAGAGACTATTGGGTGAGATTGAACTCTTCTTTTATGAACATATCAAGGACACTTTTCCGGATTCCAGTTTTGTCTTTGACGTTTACATCCCTGAGCCGTATGATAAGGTATGGCTGATGGACTTTAACGTGTTTTATCCTACGACAGATTCTCTGATTGAGTGGTCTACTTTGGTCAATCTGGACGCTACTTCTCCTTCTTTTGATCTGGAACTGCTTCTAATCGATAAAGAGCTTCGAAACGCTTCCTTTGCGTGTCAGAGACATTCTCAGAACAAGGTCCCTATGGATATCGTCAATGCCAGTATGGACACCGAAGCCATGGTCGAGATGTTGAGATCTCAGCAGAGGGAGATGGATAGACTAGAAGGTGAGCAAGCAGCTGATGATGGAAATGAAGAGGAGGAGGAAGAGGAGGAGGAGGAGAACAGTGAAGCATCTGGTACTCAGGCTACTGACAACCAAGCAGCTGCTGACAGTGAAGCACCTTTTGCCGGTACTGCCACTAGTGCTGCTGAAGAGAGCTAGGTAGCTGTTTGAGACACCCCCGAAGGCGTCAAGTTCGCCATTGTACATGTATTTATAGATTGAAAGATGATTTTGATAACGATGACTGGGAGTAAACTTGTAGTTCTGTTAGTACGCACGCGTAGAAGTCATATGTAGTTAGTCACCTGAAGGTACCGGTACATGAACCCGTCCTCTGAAATTGTAGCTACGAATATTACACTACACCCACGTTCGTGAACTCCTGCTTATCCAAGTATTTTCTTCCTTTTTCCCCATTTTTCATTTTTAATCTGATAATCAAATCCTCCCTCCCTTCTCCCTCTTCCCTCCACCTCAGATTGGGTTAAGGTCGAGCTGCAGTTGAGCAGTGGAATGGTGTAATGAATACGGTTAAAAGTGGAACAGGAGGTGTTAGAAAACGGTTGGAGGTGAGATGTGGGGGTAAAAGGAGTCACAATCGACTCACCGACGCTCACCAGTCCTGCTGCTGTTTTTTTATGTGGAAAAATATCATCTCCTTCGTGATATTATTGGCCCTTGATGCACTCCTTCATTCTTCACCTAGAACGGAATTGTCCATGTTCATATTTCACCATTCAACCACGTCAATAGACCCCTCTAACAGCACTATTTGAGCATTTTTTGCCGTGAAAACGTATCAGATCTGTGACCACTCCGTTTAATCACGTGACCACCACCTCTTTTTCTTTGTTTCCCCCTTCAGCTCCCCCAATTTTCCGTCACCCCTCTGCTCCGCCACGATACAACCTTTTCAGATACAGTTGCAGGCCCGTCAAGTGTGGCTCTTTTTTAGAATTAATTTTTCTAAGCGAAGCCCGAGTGAGACATTCAAACGAGACATGAACGAGACAGAAAACGGGTTTAGTGGTGATGATAGAAATATGCTGAGGAGTAGGAAATGCACCATTGCTTGGTCACGTGACTATACACATTCAGCAGTCACTTTGTTACTGCTTCTGATCTCTTCTCTACCCCTATGCCTCCCTGCTCCTATCTCTAAGTTAAACACGGAGATCAGTGCGTGGAGCATGGGTGGTGTCCATGGCACGCGATGGAGTGGGTATGCAGAGTGATAGGGGTAGGGGGCGAATGGTGATAGGAGGGGAGTGGCAGACACTAGTAAAGGCCTGTTTGGTCGTTTTGTGCCGGCTTTACGACAGTATTTTCTTGGTATGAGTGGTGTATATCGTACCAGCATGTATGATGTCTCTCTACCTGTCTCCACTGTCTTGATCTACTTACAGCGCAAAAGTGAAGCTTTCGAGAAGCGGTTTTGGTGATCTTTGCAGTCATGTTGGAGGGTGGGGATTTAGGGAAACTGATCAGTTTTCTTCTTAGATCAAAGTGGTGTCCATGAAGTGCTGTTGAAGTGCTCTGTATGGGTGTATCTCTATAGGTATACCCTCTACGAGGTGTCTTACCATACTTACTGTCATCCTACTGGTACACTCTACAGTACCTGTGGTCCCATTCCATATAAATATCTATTCTATATTGACTACCAGTATGTACCCAGTATCGTACTCCGTACCAGCAGTCCCATATCGTCAGTTAGTATTACATCACCAGCTCGACAGGAGCCTCGACAAACTCCTGCTGAACCGTCTGACCCTCCGTCTTTCGTCTCAGAGCGATAATGAGAGGAGTAGCGAAAAGAAGAGCCCGCTCAAAGAAGAGAAAGACGTTAATGTCCATGTGTAGCATTTTGGCCATGTCGACCTCCCAGTACGACGGCAAAATGTCTCGTTGGAAAGACCGAATGTCTCTGGTGAAAAGTGCAGCAGAGAGGATAAAGAAGAGCAGGATTCCTGCCAGCTCCAGTTTGTTTTCTTTAGCCATGGCAAAAATTTGTGAAAAAAAGCGATTTCTTGAAGAAGTGTAAGAAGTGCAAGAAGTGTAAGAAATGTCAGGACGTGCCAAACGACGCTATCTTTCACGCTCATTCTATAGAGTCCATGTTTTTGCACTAAAATCCTATACTTGGCAGCGGTACCGTCCAACTCTATCGTCTCCAGATGCCGCGCTGCATAATCGTATGTACGGGACGTAAACAATGAGGGATATATGAGGAGGAGGGAAACGAGTGATCAAACGGGTATTGGGCTAGTAATGGCGACATGGAGATGAATAAAATGGCCGAAAAACACGATTCAAAAGCCCCCCTTTGGCGCTTTTGAGGACTACCCACTTTTCGCCCTCCACTTTTGCCAAACTTTGACTCCCTATTTTTCATTTCCTTTTTTTACTTTTCGCTTTTCTCGCAAAACCTCCCTTTTGTCTTCCATGTCTGGTGTGAAAACCGTCCAAGCCACCGTAGATAAACGTGAGACATAAGCGGTCCTCACGATGTTCAAAAGTGGATGTGTAAGTGCAACGCGTCGGACAATGAGTGTGACATAGACAACCGGGCTAACGAACTCCTTGTAGGGACAATAGTGCACTAGTTCAACGGTATGCAAGGGAGACAGGAATGAGGAAAGGCATGTATAAGGCCAAGAAAAACGTGAATGAATAATCCAGCAAGAGACCCCACCAAAATACGAGCGTCACGTTTTCAGGAGAAGTAAAGACGAGGAACAGGTACCTGGTACTGTACATCTATGGACTTTGTAAAGGTTCTATATCCGTTGAAAGTCCTCATTTGGTGTTAACTAGGCATCAGTAGGTGTTCATCCTTACTGTACATACTGGTATGCATTCTTAGACCCTTGAAGCATAGTCTTCTCTCTATCACTATGATCTCAGGTAGATCGTAGAAACTGCTGGAAAAAGAAGAAAAAAAAGAAAAGATGAAGCTGTGTCTGATGGTGCTTTTATCTGATGTGAATTTATCTCCTCCAATCTCATTCATTTGTACCTGAAATCACCTCCTGATGACCAGGGAACACCCAGACAGTGAGAAGCATCATAGGTGTTCATCAGAGAGTATCGAAGTTGACTAATTATGTAATAAGAGGGGTATCTATTGGTACCATAAGAATCAGCTGATTGAGACGAGTAGAATGGTACAACTTTGAAAGTAGGATGACATACAAATATTATCGTTAATTGGGCCTCAAAGACTGTACGAGAAGGGCCAGAATTATACCCATATGTAGCAACCCTTTACAGTCAGATGGTTTTCTAGCTAAGTCAAATAACCTGCCTTAGAGGTAAATGGAATCAGCTAATGATTGAGCAACCCAACATATCATCTTGGTCAAGTATAGGTACCGGTAGATATCTTAGCATGGGCTACAAGTAACACGCATCGCTGTACAGCTGCCGTTATCACTCCTTGAAATGAGTTACAAGTACACCATGTAATACTTCATTGACTAGTTCTATGGCATTAATGTCCGTACAAGTACAGTACAGATATATCCTTTCACCCACTTTACAGTATGTACCGGTACTTGCACCACGGGTCATGTCATACATCAGTCTCTTTTACAAGTACACTCTGCAACTGCCTATACCTACAGTCCATGTATCATGTATATCCAGGGGAGTACGAGTACCGGTACTTGTACCACTCTTTTGACAGCTCTTCTACACTGCCACGAGTGGGTAATTGTACTTGTAGGTGGCTGTCCTCGTACTTACAAGAGTGTACACAATACAACTCGTGACTACCAGTACTAAAAAAGTCCATAATGTATCTCCCTACAACACATATATCATATCCTAGAAGAACCTCAAGGTACTTGAATCTACGTCTCGAGTTCTCGCACCTAAGGTACTGTGCTACTGGTAGTCTTGTCTACTGTACCCATACTCGTCTTGTCCACTGTACTCGACGTCTTGTCCACTTTACAACCTACGGTACTCGCTCTTGTAGCCACACTCGCACTTGTAGCCACACTCGCACTACGTGCTCATGCGGTACTCGCATCGTCTACGCCTCACACCAACACTCGCACTACGTGCTCGTGTGGTGCTCGTCTCCATACCCAATGCATTACTCCCTGAACTTTGTAGATCGGGCCAAGTTCTTCTTGATACCCGTCTTTTCTCCAGCATACGCTCCAGTAGGCTGTTTGTAGACGGCCCGAGTACTGGCCAGCTTCTTCTTGGCCTTTTCGTACTTGATTCGCTTCTTGACTCGCGAGTTTCGGTTCTCCTTCTTTCGGTGTGGCGTGAGACCCTTGTTTTTGAGAATCTGGTAGTTGATGGCCCGCTTGCCGTTGTCGTCCAGCTTGTCCACGTCAATCTTTCCCTTCTTGGCGTCCAGATAGACCTCATGCATCGCTTCTCGGTCGGCCTTTCGCTGTTGCTTCTTGGCCTTGAGAGCAGCTACAAACTCGTCCACATCTTCGTCGTCTCCAGAACCACCAGCAGTAGTAGACTTCTTGGAAGACATCTCCTGGTAATCATCAGCTGATCCTTCTTCTCCAGAGTCGTAGAGATCATGTTCTCCAGTATCCTTAACGTGGGCAGCCTGCTTCTCCTTGAGCTGCTGCTGTCGCTCGTACCATCTGTCCTGGTAAGGCAGGTCTGCGTCTCCCTCAATCTCCTCCTGTTCTCGTCCTCGAGCCTGTTTGTCGATTTTGGCAGTGTAGAATCGCAAATCTCGCTTTCGTCGGTCCTTATCGGCCTGATCGACATCGTTAATGGCGTGTTCTCCGTAATCAGGCACAGCAGAGATCTTGGACTTGGACTTCTTGGCCTTGAAAGAAGTAGGAAGAGCAAGTTCATCATCAGAATCAACCTCCTCGTCTTCTTCTTCCTCATCTTCACCTTCAAGCTCATCTTGAGGTCTTCGTCGGAATGCAGACAGATCAAAGTCGTCTTCTCCATCGTCCATCATAGAGGCATCCTCCTTTTCGTTCATTTCGGAAACGTCAGAATCAGAAGCCAGCTCGTCCACCTCGAGATCATCGTCCTCCACAGGCATACCAATCTCCTGGGCCATTCGCCACGTTTCTCGGGCCTTGAGAATGGCTTCCATGATGATATGGTCTTTCATATTGGCTTTACCGTTTTTGACCGAGTCCATAAACAGGGCAAAGTAGGCAGAGAGCACTCCAATGTATGTTCGTAGAGCTGTTTTTTTGATCTCCAGAATCTCAGCGTCCTCCTCCTCGTCATTCTTGTTCAAAAGGGACATTTCTTCAGTCATTTTCGACAGTTCCGCGTTCATCAGAATGAGCTCAGGATTCAGTCGAACTAGTTGATCATACTGTTCCTTGGAAGACATGGACTCGATAGGTTTCATGGGGATACTTTCTCGAACACCCTTACCGGCCGTAGCAACGTCCACATCTCCATCTTCGTCATCTTCGTCATCACTATCATCACCAGCCCATTCTCCTAGGAAATCACTCTCCTTCATCTGCTTGGCCTGCTTCTTCTGTAGCTTAAGAGCCTCCTCAGCTTCCAGTCTTCGGTCCTCCTCATCTTCAATTTCGTCAGCTCCATACAGCTCGCCCTTTCCCCAAGCTTCCTGGGCCTCTCCTTCCTCTTCTTGGTCTCGATCAAGAATCTCATCATCATCTTCATCATCGTCGTCTTCTTCTTCCGAGTCTGAAGGCTTGAAACCCATGACTTCTTCGTCACTGAGCTCCATGTGGTCATAATGACGACGTCGGTCGCCCCGCATACTCTGCTCCAAAAGGAGCTTTTCCTGCTGCTGGTCAAAAGCGTCCACGTCCGAAATGTCTGACATTTTCGCAGTGTTAGGTATCGATATCGATATTGAAGAAATAATTTTGCCTGCATGCAGATAAAATTATTTAAGCTCGGTCATGTGACAGAGAGGGAAGTGGCTGATAATAGATGTCAATTTAACGGTAGATTGGGAAGAAACAAAGCCACAAAAAGCTGATAGAAGTGATGGGGCGGGCTTGAATATCCTGAAAATGTCTTTTTTCTGGAAAAACCGACGAAAAATCAACGTCTTTGAGTGACGATAGAGATTCACTACGAAATGTATGCCAACTGCAAGGTGCTTATACAAGCGAGGGAGGCAAGTAAGACTGTGAATTCAGAAAAAAAGGAAAAAAAAAAAAAAAAAAAAACCCAGCAAAAAAGTGCTCAAAAGAAGTTGTTTCATTAATATACCTATTGGTGCCTCGATTTTTCACTCTTTGGTACTGTCTTATCCCACTCTTCTGGATGCATTTTCTCATAGTAAGATGTCAAGACATGGAGATGAGTTCCGCTTATTAACATACAACACTAATACACCAAAGGAGTTCTCTCTTAGAGTGGTCTTTATGCCTTATTTTTCCTCCTACAACAGTCTACTTCACTTGTCTAGGAGAGGCTGTCATCGTAACTCCATTAAAGACATATGAAACACATCTCCAAGAACGATTTATAATAGTGCTCAGTTATTCCATACTTGAATATATCATTCCATCAGGTACTGTACTGGTACAGGTAGTTTACAAGTACTTTATGTTGTGTCCACCATCACTTATATCAATCTACATGTCTAGATTTGCTCTTCTTAATGTTCCTTGAAAACAGTCATTGAAGACATACAAGACAGTTCCACATTCAGACCTAGTAGAGAGAAGAGGTACCACGAAATTGTGGTTGAATGAGTTGCCTTAACTGTTCTTTCAACATTGCTCCTTCTTAATATCAATCCATGGTACTCATCCAAGAACTGTACAAGTACTTCATGTTGCTTCTTACAAGTCATGAAGACCACGGCATACACATCCTTCGACAATGAAGAAATAACTGTGACCACTACGGTAGCTCATAACGTCAAAAGCTCATTCTCCAATTTCCTTCCTCTCATCTTCCATACATACTTGGCCAAGAGGTGTATGTTCTTCATAAGACTTAGATAGACACACGGCATTAAAGTCCTCCAAGCGCTTTCTCTTACGACTTTATCAATGAAGAAGAAGAAGAGCCTTTAATAATCGTGTGTGCCTCACTATTGACGAGTGTTAGTTTTCATTGCTCTTCTAGTTTTTCCCTGTTCCTTCCTAATATTGATCCACCATGCTCCTTAACACTTCACTCACGACCCTTATCGTAAAGGTAAGTTGCAACTAGGAAGTACCGGTACCGGCACTGGCATCTTTTATTTACTGTACATTCAGTTCACCACTCCTCCAATCATTGTCATAATCTAATTAATACATGCATATCCAATCTATACCTTTTCCATCTACTCATCATCATCACTGTCTCCAACGTCCAGGGCAGGCATTTCAAAGTCAGAGCCCATCTCCTCGTCGGAGTCTTCGTCCACCTGGTTCTCGGCCACCTCTTCCTCTTCGATTTGTTCGTACTCGGTGGTAGGTTCAATCTCAGTAGGTCGTTCAATAGCCTGCACAGGTTCAGCCACGGGTTCGGGTTCCAAAGGAGCTTCAACAGGTGGGGTGAATGTGGCGGGAGTAATAGGAGCTGATGTAACGGGGGCAACAGCCTCTACAGCCTCCCCGACAGGCTCCTCAACCTCTTCAACCCCTTCAACCTCCTCAACATCCATCTCATCTAGTTCCTCCTCCTCTCCTAGAGAAGCAGAGACGGGAAGGAAGCGTCTTTCGGTGGTCAAAGGAGGAAGTCTGGGGTGCACAAACTGCGAAATGGAGGCGTCTCGAGGGTACTGTTGCTGGACCATGGCCAGAATACTGTGTTTAGAAGCCATGGACGGGTTAAGAGCTGAAGTAATAGCAGCAGAACGTCGAGCAGCATGTTTAGACAAGAGCAGAGTTCGATCAATATGACCTCTGCAACGTCCAGAAAGGTCGCAAACAAGCATGGTAGCCTCGAGGAATGTGTAGACAGTCTGCTGAGTCATTTGGGAAATAGGAGACTCGAACAGATGAGACTTTGAAATGTAGTCAGGAATCTCAGTCTGACTGGCCTGAGAAACGTTAGTACCCGGAGTAATAAGAGCCAGAGCCTTGGAAACGGCCTTCTCAACGTACTCCTGGACCGACGAACCTGCAGCAATGTATCCCACATTGTTGAAAATGGTGGTAAGTAGTTCCAGAGCTGCCAGAGTGACGGCAGAGTTCTCAGTAGGAATCATATCGACAGTTTCAAGCAAATCTTCAACGTAAGCAGAAATGTTGGCACCCACAGTGTCAATCAGAGCAGTCAAAGACTTGATAGCAGCAATGTTGACTCTTTCAAAAGTAGATCGGACCAAGTTCTGTTCCACCTGAGGAACATGGGCCTTGAAGTGAATCTGAGCCAGAGAAGTGGCTCGATTGAACAAAGGAATGATTCGTCCAATGGGGATTTTAACAGGCACAGCAGTAGGCTGGCTCACAAATGCAGTCAGAAGCGTGTACAGGTTTTCAATGGCCTTTGCACTGGCGTAGATATCTGCAGGAGAAGACCCAGACTTGGGTTCAAAGCCCCAGCTCTTTGTCTGTTCAACAGTCGCCTGGGCGTCATCAGTTCTTCCTTCCAGCAGCGCGTTGATGGCGTTGTGAATGTCGGAGATGGTGGAAACACATCCTTCTCTCCATTCGGCGGCTTCTCCAAAGTTGGAGGCAGAGTAGTGAGCTACAGTAAGAGCATCGCAGGCCTTTTGGACGAGCTTTGAATCCGGAGAAGAAGCAATCAGTTTGATGAGAGCAGTCTGGAATCTCTTTGAGTGAGGTCGGAAACCCACAGGATGGGCGACATTGACTCTCTGAAGCTCAGTCACGAAAACAGCAGCAGTAGCAGGACTGCAGTTTTCAGGCGACTCAAGAATAGCCAAAGCAGCCTTGGAAAAGGGAGCAATTCGCGACGTGGCAATCTCACGGGTCAGTTCGGCCTTTTGAGAAACCAAAGCAAGCATCTCTGCACTTGCTCGAAGAGCCATTTCCCAAGTAGCAGGAGCTTCAGGAAGTTCAAGAATATGGATCAACATCCCCAACCAGGTGGCTCCATGGTTCTTGAGACATTCCCACGAGTTCTGGACAGCAGCCAAAGCCAGAAAGGCTCCGCACCATCGCTGTCGAGAGTCATTGGACTTGAGAAAAGCCGAGACTCGGACTCTGAACTTGTGGAGAGTGCTTTCGTCGGCCGAGGTGAGGGCGTTGGCGTTGTAAATCTGGTGCAAAACAACCACGAGGTTGTTGGACAGATCGGCAACATGGTCTGGAGCCAGCGGGCCGGCCAAAATTGTTTTCAGAGCAGACATTTCGCAGGGTTCTGGACAGTCTCTGGTATTGACTTTATCAACCAAATATATTTTTCTCTGCACTGCATGTCGGAAGTTTAAAGGTGGAGAGGACTCGGATGGACTAATCGGGGACCTTAACTCCGCGGAGGAGGGGGAGAATATAGAAGGCATGTTTTGTGACCGCAGAAATGGATAAAAATGAATTTTGAAAAAGGGGAAATGTTTAAACAGGCGGTTTAGAACTATTGAGACTTTTTTGGTGTTTTTTTGTCGAGGAAATCGGCTGTTTGAGGGGGCGAAGTAGGGTTGGAAATGATGGAGCTATAGTATCGTAGAGGAAGCGGAGTACTGGTACGCTCAAAAAGACCAAAATCAAGTACTCTCACTTCCAAAGTCTCTCTTCTGACTCAAACTGAACACACCTCCTCTCTTTTCCCAATTCATCTTCCCAATTGGTGATGTTTCAAAACGCCCAAGGGTTCGAGACAGGTCGTGTGAAAGGGCCGATCTATCTCGTGATCCAGGGACGATATCGAAAATCGGAAGAGTGCATTGTGATCGGGGTAGCTTGAATACCAAAGTGACCAATTTTGAGAGCAATTCCTCTCTTTTCCACCATCTTTGTCTGTCTTTCCCCCTCCTTCTCTCACTCATCCCTGAGTAATAATATCGTGTATTTTAGTTAGCTTTATTTGGGCATGACGTCACTGCGGGGAGGTGGAGGTGGGAGGTAGGTAAGGATGAGTTGTGATCTGATATTACGATACACGAGATGTCGTTCAGTGACGTCAATCTGACAGAAAGATTAGTCACCACCTGCCTGTCAACCATATTAGTCATCTTATTATGAGTACTCTTACATCATACCATATTCTTGTACAGTAGCCTCTCCCCAAAGTAGCAAATAAGGGCTGGCAATTTTAGAGGTTGGACTTTTTACCGGGGCAAATTAGACGTGGGAAAAGTGTCGAGATAAAGTGGAGATGGTGAGAGTAAAAAAAAGAGAATTGAAAATGCTAACCAAACTAGTTGAATAGTTGTTTAATACAAATACCGGTTGGTGTAAATGTGTGATATGTAATCGTATGTACCGGTATTCATATTGTACAGGCAGTGACGCTGACGCGCCACTACCTGACTAAGCCTGCATAACAACACCTCACTAAGCTTTTTTCCCTCAAGCAACTTGCGGTGAAGAACGCCCTGATACTCGGTTTTCCAACGCGGCGCTCCAGACTCTTTGGCTTGGGAAAACTCAGTCTCGTCCGATTGACTCTTTTCTGACCCTACCCCCCGACTCTCACATCCAGCTTGTTCTTGTGACACGTTTCAGACCATCTCAACCCGAATCATCCACCCCACCGATACAACATCATGCCCTCCGCACGAAAACTAACGACCGTGGACATTTTCCTCTTCATCCCCAACCTCATTGGGTACACGCGGGTGGTGCTGGCTCTGGCGTCGCTGCTCATCATGCGATTCCACCCCAAGTACTGCACCATTCTCTACTGTCTGTCGTGCATTCTGGACGCTCTGGACGGCTACTCGGCCCGGAAATACAACCAGACGTCGTCGTTTGGAGCCATTCTGGACATGGTCACCGACAGATGCACCACGTCGTCGCTCATCTGCTACCTGTGTGTGGCCTACCCCAACTACGCCGTGGCGTTCCAGCTGCTGGTTTCCCTGGACCTGGCTTCCCATTACATGCACATGTACGCGACTCTGACCAGCGGCTCTTCTAGCCACAAGAAGGTTGGAGAGAAGTCGCAGCTGCTCAAGCTCTACTACACCAACACCACGGTGCTGTTTGGCATCTGTGCGGCCAACGAGCTCTTCTTTGTCGCCCTGTACCTGTGGTCTTTCGACTTTGCCTACGAAAACCCCTGGTTCACGGTCGATGGCTACCCCGTCACCTGGGTCATCATCATGGGCGCCGTGACCGCCCCCTGGTGCGCGCTCAAGCAGGTCATCAACGTGATCCAGATGTACCAGGCCGCCGTGTCTCTGGCCGAGCGAGACGTGGAGGAGAAGAACGCAAAGCTCAAGTAATTAGACACCATATACAGAAAACACCTTAGGAAGAGTGCCAACAATGTAGACGGTTGAAGACTGGGTCAATTGGATCAGATCAATTGCTATCAAGTCAATTGAAGTGTAGGGGTTGTTCTGGGCATCATGGTTATGATGAGTAGAGGAAGTAAGTTGAAGTAAAGAACAGGTGATTTGACAACAATTGGGTCACATGATGACACATTGACCATCAAATGGTGCTATGCCTGTGTTACAAGTATCTCCTGTTTGTAGTTTTCATTCTCTATTGATGGACCTTCTTACTGTAGCTCTGGTCTTGGTAGACATGCTTGAGTTTTATGAACAACGGACTCAAGATATGATCTCCAGAGTAAATGAAGTCAAGGAATGAGTAGTTAACATAAAGTGGGTACCTCTGTGAGACGTGTGATTGGGGAGCAAATGCTTGCTGAGATTATGAGTTTCAGAAGTGTATCTGTTTTGGCAGTTCTTCCCTGATCTACAAGTATGTACCGGTAGAAGTATACTTGAGTTTAGTTAAACTGAAGGTCCACATCAGGACCTGGTAGTTTCCAAGTCCAGGAGAATGTTCAGCAATATCAAGGTCATTGAGATGATACCGAGACAACTCTTCTGTCAGAAATGAAATCAGATGATATCTAACCGTTTCACCTTCTAACTATGCTTGCAGCTCTGCAATGGCAACAGTCTCTGTTCAACAGCTCTACTTGGAACATCATAACTCCACGTTACGATATCTGATATGAAACAAGCCAGAGGTTCATTCAGAATGGCAATACCACTGCAAATCGCCTGCTGACGTGAACATGAACAACGGCAGTTTCGCAGAGTTGGAAGGGTCCTGCCTTACAGTCCAGTAGACTCAGTTGAGCTTTGTTGAACCAGCCTACCTTTACCAAACTCCCTACTGTACTGCTACAGCCAACTATTCCCTGTAAGAGTAAGTTGTAACTAAGAAGTGTCTTCTATTTACTCAGTAACCATCCACGAATTAGGATCAGAAAGTACCATCGCGTTTGTTAAAACAAGGTAAGTGCGCCAAACGCTATCAACATAAGATGCCGCCGTCCGGTCAAGGACTACCTCCGAGGAGGGGGCAAATCAGCTAGCACGCATATTTTTCATCATAAACGTTTAAAACGTGGAAGGTCATTAAGGTCCAAGAAGAGCGAGGCCCCTGCAATATATACCAGAAAAATTAAAGTTGAAATTTTTGACGCCAGTTACCCGGTCTAGGGTTAGAGATTGAAGAAGTGAGTGAGTGCCAGATCAGTGGAAAAAAGAAAGAAATAAAAAATATGTCATTTAATTCGAATGGCGCTTAGTAAGTGCTGCAGAACGATTCATTCATTTCTGTCACTTGAAAGCACACTTCAATTGATGTCTTTCTTGGCTCTTTCTTGACTTTATCTCTGTGAGTAAGCTGTACACTTGAGCACTAGTTTCGTCTTTTTCGTGTTTCTAAAGACACCAAATCCGACACCAAATCCGACACCAAATCCTACCCCACCCTCTCATCCTCCACATACTACATTCTCATATCTCTATACCCCCTTCGTCCTACCCTATCGTTCTACACCTCCTTCTAATCATGTGCTTGCGCACCGTTCATTCATCGTATAGTCATTCTATGCTATAAATTAAGCCTTAGCAAAAAGCTTCTCAATGTCCTCAACAGACTGCTTGAGAATCTGCTGCTGGAACTTGGGGTCCTTGAGGTCCTTCTCAATCTTGGAGATGACGGTCTCGGCAAGCAGCTTCTGCTCTCGCTGTCGGACGGAGTTCTCGTATCGGACCCAAGAGTCGAGCACGGACTTGGCCTCGGCGGCAAGAACAACCTTCTGCTTGGTCTCGAAAACCTCGGCCTCGAGCTTGACGGTGTCCTTGGAGACGGCAAACAGATCCTGGGTGGTCTGGACGACATCCTTGAGCTTGGAAACGTCACCGATTCGCTCCTTGACGGCGTCGGTGTGCTTGTCTCGGGTGGTGTTGAGAATGGTTCGCATGTTCTCAATGTAACCGTCAGCCCAAGAGGTGTAGGCGGGGCCTCCGAGCTTGGCGACAACAACAACGAAGGCAGCGAAAACACCGAGAACAATGGACTCGTCGTTCACAATGTACAGCTCGTTGGAGATGGCGTAGATGGAGCCGAGGACACCGGTGGCGAGCACTCCGGTCTTGGAGAGCACGTTGTTACCGGGGATGGAGTCCAGGATGGAGGTGGCCTTGACCTTGGGGTCAACCTGGTTGGAGTAGTGTCGGCTGGGTTAGTATGGAGTGGGAAAATACGTGGATTGGCAGTTCATTGTGGTTGTGGTTGTGGTGGTGACAGTGGTAGTGTGACGGTGGTGTTATATAAGGTCGTTGAAGTGTGTGCCATGTCGTTGCTTCGTAAATCGCGTCAAAAAATCGGAATTGAAAAATCACATAATCCCCATTAAATCATTGCACAATCAATGATGTTCTTTGTCGCATCCTTGTCGCTTTAATTCCGTCTCATTTCTTTCGTCATTGTCGCCTTGGTTGTCGCTTAGGATATCGTTTTCGACGTTTCTCTCGTACTCTATGACACTCCACCTGTCACTTTAAATCCACCCTCAATCATCCAATCCTCCAACCTCAATTGAACAAGCCACGTAGTCCATTCCTTCCCTCTTCAACAGGGCATTCCGCCACAAATATACTCACGCAGACAGAGCACCAACCCGGGCAAAGGGCATGGCAGCGGGTCGAGCAGCTAGACGGTTAGTAGGGTGTCAAAAAACAGGCTGGAACGCAATCAATGTGCAAATTCCGGTGTTGGGCGTGCAAGGCGCCTTTCGCAATGGATACTCACCCAGTCGAGCAGCAATTCTGAGACTCATGTTTAGTGCTGTATGGGTACACAAAAAAGTAGAACCGTGATGTGGTGTTGTGCAATCCTATGCTGGCAGGTTTTGACACCCAATTTTTGAGAGATTGGGCCAATGGGAGCGAAGGACGGGTTACCCGGCCGGCCCGAGACTTGACCTCCAGGGTTAGGGTATAAAAAGTTGGGAGAGTTGGAAATCCGGTGCAAGGTCGGGTGGAAAGTTTATTGAGACCGGAATTAACACGAAATATACGAATTAATACATGCTGCAAAGATGGTAAGCGAGTGTGGAGTAAAAGTGTGGAGGTGGTTAAGAGTAATAGAGAAGTTACCTGGATGCTTGAACTAGGGTATGTATTAGGCTATATACAAGTACGGGTATGGGTACGGGTGGTTGCTGGCACCTGCCATATTGGCTGCCCTTATTTGCTCGTCTATGAAGGTCAATATGAGGACTTACAAAAGTTGAATGAGACACTTATTTTTCAGTGGAAAGTCACACAAAAAGCCTTCTAACCAGTCATTGAAGTCACTGAAGAAGTTTCCTTTCAATTGGTGAGTTCAAATGTGTTGTTTGTTTCACTCTTGGGTCTACTCTATGTCTACTCTTTCTGAAGTAAGTTCACTGAGTATACTTGGAGTCATGAAGGTAGAATCGAGGAGTGTTATAGACCCTGAATACCGGTAAAATAACATACCAAAGTACATTAAAAATACAATCCAAAACCCCTGATCATCTCATGAACCGTTTTTGTCCCAAATATCCCTCTTGTTACACCTCTCATATGCCCCATATTTTACTCCACTCTTATGCTCTACACTCTACTCAATAGCCTAAGGTGAAATACACTACATCTCTTATAATGACAAGATGAGGCGAAGGAGACGTTAAAAACACTCTATTTACATCCCCATAACTTCCCCAACCCGTCTCTACTCTCATTATCGGTATTGGATTGATTTCGTCTCCTCCTCTTAGTAAGCAATTAGGCGTGCATGAAATCTGCCGGATGGTCAAAAAAATGTGCATAGTGAAATTTCTTGGTCCATCTCCATCTCCAGCCATGTCCAAACGAGCAGCTTCCGACGTGACGAAAAAGGCGAAAAAGGCCAAGTCCGCGGCTGTCATGTCGCCCGAGGAGATTTCCAGTCTCGGATCGGAAATCACCTCGTCCACCACCAACTACAACAAGCTGGCCGAACTGATGCCCATGCTCAAGTCTACTGATGAAGACGTCCATACAGCTGCCTTGAACAGCTTATACAATGTGTTTCGACATATGGCCAAGGAGGATCTGTTGCTGAACCCGGATCACGTGCTTGAGCCCAAGAAAAAAGACCAAAAGACCAAAGTGCCTGATCTCAACAAAAAGGCCGTGGCGGAATGGATCTCTCCTAAATACGAGACTTATAAGAAGCATGTTTTGAAGATGCTCAACAGCTCCAAGTCTGCCAACAGTCGTCTGATGGCTCTGGAGATTCTCATGCGACTCATCAAGATTGAAAACAAGTACTGGAGTGCTGAAGGAGTGTCTTGGTTCCCTACTAGACTGCTTGGAGACATTGTCTGGGCCATTGCTACCTGTTCAGTCGATGTGAATCTCAGTACTCTGTCTCATTTCGTGTCAGAGTACCTTGACAAGTATGACGATATCAGATTCCATGTCTACAACGAGTCAGGTAAACTGTTCCGACTGTCCAACATTCCTGCTTCAGTTGACCAGAAGAAATTGTCTCTTCGAATCCAAGAGCTTTTCCTTCATGCTGACTCTGCTGCCTTTCCCACGTCCAACGAAGACATTACCTCTTTCTGGACCAAAAAGCCCACTTCCAAGAAGGACGCGATTTTGCATCATGATACACAGACTCTGGCGTTCCAGACGGGCTGGTTGCGTATCCTGGGTCTACCCCAGACTAATGACCAGTACAAGACTGTTTTGACGGTCATGCATCAGAAGATTATCCCCTTTCTCAACCAGCCTCATACTACCATGGACTTTTTGACCCAATCATACAATATGGGAGGAGGAGTGGCTCTTCTGGCGCTCAATGGTCTCTTTTTGTTGATGCAGAAACAGAATCTCGAGTACCCAGACTTTTACACAAAGCTGTATGCTCTTCTGGATGAACAAGTTCTCTATGCATCTTACCGATCTCGGTTTTTCCGATTGTTGGACATTTTCTTGAGTTCTTCTCATTTGGCTGGAGCCATTGTTGCTTCTTTCATCAAGCGATGCTCCAGACTCGCTCTGACTGCTCCTCCTGCTGCTGTAGTGACTGTCTATCCCTTTGTCTACAACCAGCTCAAGAGACACCCTGCATGCATGACTCTGCTCCAGAGACACGTTGAAGGAGAGTACGAGGATCCGTTTGACGCCGAGGAGACGGATCCTCTCAAGACAAACGCTCTCGAGTCTTCTTTGTGGGAGTTGGAGACGGTTCAGTCCCATTACCATCCTAACATCTCCAAGTTGGCCAAGATCATCTCTGAGCCGTTTAGAAAGCCTCAGTACAACATGGAGGACTTTTTGGACCATTCCTACGAGTCTCTGATCGACCAGGAAATGGGCAAGAACATCAGAAACGTGCCTGCTGTGGAGTTTGACAAATTCAAAGTGTTTGGAGAGGGACAGTATATGGAAGGGTGGTCGTTTTAAATCAAGGTAAACGAAGCATGAATATTAATAGAATATGATAGATGAAGGGAGATGAAACGGTAGCCAAGGAGGCCATATAAGACTTCACTTAGAACGAGTTTGGAGGAGAAAGAATGGAGCTACCGTATTCGAACAAGAACGGTACTTCTATTGGAGGTTGTGAGAGCGACCACCATAGAGAGAGTAAGAGTCAAGTACAAGTATGAGACTGATGGATGTAATAAGGAGACTTAAAGTACTGGTACTATTATTTGATTAGGTCCAATCGCAACAATCAAGCTACCGGTACTCTACTTGTAGAGTGAGCCTTCAGAGAGAGCATGGAAGAAAACTACAAGTACCAGGTACCGGTACTTATACACGACCGACAGAAGAGTTCCCTTATTTTAACGGAAAAATGGGAATGAGCTAGATATTCAGAATCAGCAGAACTCCAGGAATCTAACAGTACCTTTATATCAACTTTGGAGCATTATTGGACTCGTAGATGGCTTATAAGTAGGAATAGACTGGGGAGACTTAGATGTCCTAACAATGCAAATATTTGTATGACAGGTATACCTAAAGAGTGTCCCATTCTACCACTTGTGATCTGGGGATTCCAACCGTACCAAAAAATCCCAGTTTTACTCGGAACAACGCCTCTTTTGATTCACCATTACTCGTCTACCAGGTAGGCATACTTAAGCCCACCCAACATCCTCAAAAATGCACCTATTTGAATATTTTTTCAGCCAAAATGGACTCCTACCTCAGCCCATTTTAGCTGTAGTACTGTATTTTGTTTTTATATGTTCTTGAAGCGTTCATATTGACATCATAATGTCGCTTTAATGACGCTTTAAAGAGACACATAAAAACATTGATTTTAATCCAGAAGCTCTTATGATGATTTGGGTACTCTTTATCTCTCATTTGAAGAGCCACTTGGCTTCACTATGTCTTGTTCTGAGGATCTATACGTATAGCTTCTCTGACTACCGGTACTTGTAGAAGAGCCCTTCGAAACATACCACTTCAGATGAATAATATAAGACCAATGGCAAATTCACAGTCCCCCACAATCCCAACGTCTCTAGACTCCTTATTTTAGAATTAGCACTTCAGTATTATTTTTGACACTTCTTTTGTACAAGAATGTGACAGTCTAAGGACATGGAGAAGTACCTAAGGCAGTTTGAGACACCCACAGCCATTCATACTGAGCACTTATACTCAGTTCAAAAATGAGACATGCTTGCCATGATGCAATGGTCACGTCTCTGACACGTCCATGTCTCATTCTCTTCAAAAATGACTCATGTTATGATCGGCGTCTTGAGTCATCTGAGTTAAACAGGAGCTAGGGATATACTTGTAACTGTTTCATGTCAGACGCTATCAACCGCCTTTCTTGTTTCTATTATGCTAATAAATAATGCTAAGCGTCCAGGGACTTTTGTTGACCCTTCCACCACCGTAGAATGCTCAGCGACTTTTCAAACGTGTACATGGTGATGGCACTGGTGGGGGCACTTTTGATGAGAGAGACCAGAAAGCCCTTGTAAAGACCTCTGATTCCCTCGGCGACAATGATCCGTCGCGCCATGACAAACGGGTTGTACGAATCCAGCAATCTCTGCACTCCTGGTTTGCTGGCCAGCTCTTTATAAGACCCGTCCATTCTTCCCTGGGTCTGGAGCCGTTTTCGGATGGTATCTAGAGGGAAAACGAGCGCTTTCGAGGCTGTTCCAGCACATAGGCCGGCTGTAGCTTCCTGCCAGCCCTTTGTTGGCAAGTTGTAGTGCACGAGAAAGTCGTGATGTTGGTTGGAAAACCCATCCAATGTATCTTTGATCCGTCCATAAGATGCAAAGAACAGACCCATATAAGGAGCGATAGAAATGATGCTTGAAGACACGCCTCTAAAGAAGCCCAGGGGTCCTTCTGTCCTGTAAATGAGCTTGAACGTTTGAAACAGAGACGTGTAGTTTTTGACGTTACAATTCTTGGCTCCCTGGGCTGCAAACAGCGTTCTAAAAAGATCAAAAGGATAGGTAGCAATCGTGGCTCCTGCTCCGGCCGTTGCTCCAGCAATGAACGACTGGGCACCTGCAGAAATCCTCCATTTCTCCGCAGTTTCATTGTACGAATTGATCATCTGGTTGACATGATGATAGGTGACAAACTGGGTAGCTCCATAAAAGACATACAACAGTTCTGCCGGAATATTGCCCTTCCAAAGCGCCGTGACTCCCTCATCACGCACAATCTGTCTCATGGAGTGAAAAATGCCCCGATAATAGCGACTTCCATCTTTCTGGAGTTGTAATCTGATCTTGACCACGTCCAGAGGAGCAATGCAGAAACGCGACACCATGCCGGCAATACCGCCACAGAGCATGGACTCGGTGGACGAAATGTCCGAGTCGCTGGAGAGGTGGTTGGACATGCTGAAGGGGAGGTAGAGAGACGAAAGACGGTGTTTTTTTTTGCTCTCTTTGGTATAATAGTTGGCTCTGGTCCTGCTCATGCATCAAGCTAAAATTGAGTTTACCGGAAAAATTCAACCCGATCAACAGACAAGGAAGGATAGATTGGGTGTATTTGAGCTCAGAAAAGGAGTAAAATTCGGGAGCAGGTTGATGACGCCTTTATAAACGTTATGACAAAATTTGGTGTCTTTATCTCCAGTTTTAACCACTTTTGATAGATCCATTCACCCTCCTCCTCTCACGATCTGTCTATCATAATACGAGCCTATTCAAGTTGGGACATTGTAAAGCCAGCCTCTTGAGCAACTGGTGGGAGTGAGACATGAGAACAGCAGTTTCAACTTATTCTCACTTGTACACCTGTTTTTGGGTGATTGAAGATAAGAATGGCTTACGTAAGCAAAATATCGAGTTATTCTCTTCCTAACTTGCCTGAAGCCCATTCTGGACACCCTCACTGTTCTTGTAGTTCTTGTAGTTCCTGTAGTCACCCTCATAGTCTTGTTCTCCACCCTCCCGTTGAGCTCTACTTAGGACCAATGAGGAAAGATAAGAGCCCGTTTTACCCCATATTATTCCCTGACCGGAGCCGTTCAAAATATTGGGGTGCTTGTAATTGTACCGCAGTTCTTTGTTTAATACATCGGATATTAATTAAACCCAACAGTAAGAATTCCGGGTCGGCTGTGGAGACAAGAAGAAGTACGTACAGTACTCCGTACCTGTAACCGACTATGTTAAGAAGCGACATATAATGCTCTACAAGAAAAACAGGGCCGATTTAAACAGTAAAAGTGCTTGTAATACACTCAAACCGTGAGACAAAAGTGCTCCAAAGTGTCTAATCTGGTTTGTATCAGATTTTGGTGGATCTAAAGACACTCATACTTCATGTTCATTGGGCTAAGAAAAGCTCAAACTAATGTTCAACAAAATGCAAGTATTCGATCAGTATTGATAGTCGCCACTCAACAGGACGTTTTTGTATTGGAAAAAGCCATATCTGAACTAATTCAGTCACGTGACCACAACCACGAGTTTTACTCTCCTATATCGGTCACGTGATATCTTACATCTCAGCTAATTACTTCAACCCTGGTATCCGCCTTAAAGTTCATATGCAAGAAATATTTCGACCTTGACCTTGATTGATCTCCACTTTACACAGCAATGAACATTTTGAACAATGTGGATGGATCTGCCAAATGGGAGCAAGGCGCCAGCGTCATTTGCTCGGTAGCCGGTCCTATCGAGACCCGACGACGGACAGATGAGCCTACCCTAGCCCAAGTGGAGCTCGTCATTCGACCTGCTATTGGACAGGCTACTACTCGAGAAACCCTGGTTAAAGACAGAATCTACAGTGTTTTGGCTGCCACGGTGGTGCGAAACCTGTATCCTCGAATGCTGCTTCAAATTGTGGTTCAGATTCTGGAACAGGGCGAAGGAAACAGTTACAATGTGTTGAAACTGGCGGCATGTCTGAACGCCGTTTGTCTGGCTCTTATTGACAGTCGAACGCCCATGACCGGCTTGTTTACGGCCGTCGCCATTGCTATTGTCGATGGCAAGCTCATTTTGCATCCTACTCGAAAACAGGTGACCCAGTCGTCTTCTACACATGCTGTTTCGTACTTTGTTGAGAATAACAAAGCAACAGGTTTGTTGATGTGTGAAAGTGAAGGCGAGTTCACAGAGGAAGAGCTGTTTGAGGTGCTGGAACAGGCCGCACGTGCATGTGAACAAGTGGCGGTGGAAATGAGACAGAGAGTGGAGGACGGAGTCAAGGACGGTCTGAGAATCGATGCCGGACAGGAGTAGGTAATTTATTATAGACTAGAGGGAGGGGGGTGTAGGAAAGAGCCAGATAATGGACTGTAGACTGGTACATTATTTTACCCGTACTTGACAACGGATCATTCAAGGAATGAAGCACTATTGAACTTCATTCATTGAACTACAGGAAGTGCACCTACAATATAATCAATCTTTTTAATATAACAATAAACGAATACATCTTTCCTATCTTTCCAGTGATTGTATGGACTACTAGTATGGTACCTTACTTCTGCTGATACCAATGTGCTACAGAGATGCTATGCTAACATCTACAATATACCATAGCTACAATAAATACACCATAGATACAATAGACCGTAATACCTGAGATCCATTAGAACAGTGAGATGAGATGATGTATGAATGAGACAGAACAGCCTGTCCACTGGGATTAGCAGAACCGTTACATCTCTTAACGAACTCTTCTCATTTCTGGGCTCGAAATAATGACCATGATAGTCCCATACTCAGCAACTAATACACATAAATAAAGTCATAAGAAGGAAAAACATGCGTTTGGGGGTATATCAATAATCTCAGGGCTACAATAATGCCAATGATCAACTTCTGGTTTGCCTATAATCGATATCTTTAAAGATACACTTCTCGTTGTACTCATTATGAAGCTTCGCGATGACCTAGAAGAGAGCTACCATAGTAGGCCCCAGTAACAAGTTGATCGCTCATTGCCCCTGTTCTTATTATTCATTTTTAACATGAATTATTTTCTAGAGTCACCTCCTCCACTGTCTTATCCGGCCAACCACTTTTCCGTCCAGTTGCGGCCATATCCTGGTGAAAATACGGCTTCCCGTCCGATCAGCCATAGTCAAGCACCAGAGAGCCCAGTTAGTATTGTAGTGGGAGACCATACGAGAATCCTGGGTGCTGTAATTTTTACAGTGGCGTAGCCGCTGTATCCTTTTGCTCTTTTTTGCTCTTTATTCTGCTGTCTTCAACCAACAGTCTGTTTTTGTCTTACAGTACGGATAGACGGATCGTGTAGAACTGCAAGAACAAAAGGTAGAAGTTCATACAGTACGAGTACTCAAGTAATCTACAGAAGTATTAGGACAGTTTGAAATCTTCGAATCTTTAGTATACATCATTTCCATTACTACTTCCATCCATGTAGTAGGAACATCTTTTACGGCTACCTGTTTAGAATAGTGGAGATATCGACAAACCAAGAGTACCATTGGAATCTGCTGCATCCAGGTATTCTTTTGGTGTACTTTTGGACCCATATTTATATAGCCCTTTCAAGTGCCCCTTAGTCTAAGGAAGATCATCCACTACTTGTCCACTACAGGTACAACCATGTCATATTCTGATTCAGTAATATTACTTCTTCCGTATTCATTGATTACTTTCTCATCTTTATACTCTTACATCTTTCATTGCATCTATCTTGATACACTCATTCATATAGTAGAGCTACGGTACTTCTCTGTTGCTAACCTCTCACACAATTACATCATCCAAACAAAAGCACATATTCTACAGTAGTCGCTATCATCCATTGAGCTACCATCCTACAAGATATAACTCCACTGGTACTAATAAAGCACCTATAGCAGTCTTCTACACTTCTAGGTACCGGTACCACTACACCCCTACTCAATATCAGTACATCATTCATTCAGTAGAGTTTTACAACACTTCTCTTAAGCGGACAGCTTCTTGAAGTCCTCGACCATGGAGTTGAGACCCTCGATTTCGGCGGTCAGAGCCTCGTACCGCTTGGTGTTGGACTCCTGGACGTCGGCTCGCACCTTGGTCTCGTAGTCCTTGACGGCCATCTGCTTCTCCAGCGAAGCCTTGGACTTTTCGCACTTTTCAATCTTGGTGTGGGCCTTCTTGATCTCGGCGTCCAGGTCAACCAGACCCTTGACAAGAATGTAGACGGAGCACTCGGGGTTGACAACAGAGACCACACATCCGTCAGGAGCAGAGTCAGCCGACGAAATGGACTGCACCTTGTTGGCGGCCTTGACCAGCGACAGAATCGACTCGGTCTGCTCTCCAACAGTCTTGGACACGGCGTCAGAGCCCTGGACAATAATCTGAGAGTCCTTGAGAATACCGTACTGGGCCAGCAGAGATCGGGCGGCCTTGACAATGTCCAGAACCAGATCGTAGCCCTTCTCGGCCTCGGCATTGTCAAAGGCAGAGTTGAACTCGGGGTAAGAGGCTCGCATGATGGTCTCGGTCTTGTCTCCAACTCGTCGGGGAAGTCGCTGCCACAGCTCCTCGGTCAGGTAGGGCATGAAGGGATGCATCATCTTGATGGCGCCCTCCAGACAGGTGTAGAGAGTATCTCGGGCAGACTTTTGCTGCTCGGGAGTGCCGTTCAGGATCAGGAACTTGGAGTTCTCAATGTAAACGTCACACAGCTCGTACAGCCAGAAGTTGTAGACGGCGGTGGTGGAGTCCATAAAGTTGTTGTGCTGAAGAGCCTCATCGGCAGTCTTGGCAGCATGGGTGTACTTGTGGAGAATCCACTTTTCAACCAGAGACAGATCCTTGCCGGGAGCATCGGTGGCAGGAGGCACGTAATCGTCTCCAAGACGCATGAGAGCAAACTTGGTGGCGTTGTACATTTTGTTGCAGAACTTTCGGTAGCCCTCGACTCGGTTGATGTCCAGGTTGATATCTCGGCCTCCAGTGGTGTAGGCACAGAGAGCAAACCGCATGGCGTCGGTTCCACACTCAGGGATACCGTTGGGGAAGGACATGGTCTGTCCGTCCTCGGCCTTTTTGACTTCTCGAGGGTCCAGGTTACCCTGGTGCAGCTTGGCGTGCAGGTCCTTGAGAGGAATGCCGGCAATAACGTCCAGAGGATCAATGACGTTACCTAGAGACTTGGACATCTTTCGGCCCTGGGCGTCTCGAACAAGAGAGTGGGTGAAAACCTCTCGGAAGGGGATGTCTCCGGTGAGCTTCATACCCAGCATGATCATTCGAGCGACCCAGAAGAAGAGAATGTCCCATCCGGTCTCCAGCATGGTCATGGGGTAAAAGGTCTCCATATCCTTGGTCTTATCGGGCCATCCCAGCAGAGAGAAGGGCCACAGTCCCGAGGAGAACCAGGTATCAAGAACGTCCTCGTCCTGCTCCAGAGTGAACTTGTCGGTTCCAAACTTGGCAGCGGCCTTTTCTCGAGCCTCGTCCTCGGTTCGGCCAGCAATCCACCACTTGCCGTCCTCCTTGTCCTGCTCAGGCTCAGACTCGAGGTTGACAAAGTAGACGGGAGCTCGATGACCCCACCACAGCTGTCGGGAAATACACCAGTCCTGGATGTTGCCGAGCCACTGGAAGTACTCGGACTCGGAGGTCTTGGGGGTGATGGTGATTCGGCCATCTCGGACGGCCTCCATGGCAACATCAGCCTGCTCCTTGTTTCGAACCCACCACTGGGGCTTGAGAAGAGGCTCAATGACGTCTCCAGACTTGGCACAGGTGGGGACAGACATGGGGTTGGCGGTTTGGTTTTCAAACAGACCAACCTCCTTGAGCTTTTCAATGACCTGCTTTCGGGCATCGAATCGCTTGAGACCAGCAAAGTCGCCACAGGCCTCGTTGAGGGTTCCGTTGTCGTTGAAAATGTTGACAAACTCGAGGTTCTGTCGCTTTCCGGTGAGGTAATCGTTGGGGTCATGGGCAGGAGTGATCTTGACGGCTCCAGTTCCAAACTCCATATCGACGGCCTCGGAATCGGTGACAATGGGGATGGTTCGGTCCAGGAAGGGATGGTCGACAGTCTTGCCGTGAAGATGGGTGTATCGCTTATCATCGGGATGGACGGCAATACCAGTGTCTCCAAACATGGTTTCGACTCGAGTGGTGGCAACAGTGACCTTTTCATCGGAGCCAGTCACCTTGTAAGAAAAGTGGGTAAGAACACCAAACTCAACGGGCTCATCATAACCAGGAACGTTCATCTTGGTGAATCCATCAATCTCCTTGTTTTCAACCTCGAGGTTGGACAAGGTGGTGTTCAAAGCAACACACCAGTTGACAAGTCGAGAAGCTCGGTAGATGACTCCCTCTTCATGGAGTCGGCAAAAGGCTTCATTGACGGCCTTGGTTCGGGGCTGATCCAGAGTAAAGGCCTCTCGAGACCAGTCGTAGGAAGCTCCCAGTTTCTTGAGCTGGTTCTTGATTCGAACATGGTAGTCCTCCTTCCACTCCCAGACGAGATCGGTGAACTTTTCTCGGCCCAGATCGTGTCGGGTCTTCTTTTCCTTGGCCCACAGCATCTTCTCAACGACGGATTGGGTGGAGATTCCAGCGTGGTCGAAACCAGGAACGTACAAGACGGTCTTGCCCTTCATTCGGTGGAATCGAATCAGACCATCCTGAAGAGCAACGGTCAGACCATGTCCAATATGGAGAGCTCCAGTAACGTTAGGAGGAGGAATAGGAATGACATAGAGACCCTTATCCTTGGGAGATCCGTCTTCCTTGAGCTCGGGCTCAAAGTAGCCCTGCTTCTCCCACCATTCGTACCATGAGGATTCGACGGTGGCAGGGTTGTACGACTTGAGAGCAGGGTCGTCCAGAGAAACGAGGATCTTCTTCTCTCCCTTGACGGTCTTGTCTACAAACTCAGGAATAGGCTCAACCTCCTTCTTGGCCTTCTTGGGAGCAGCCTCCTTCTTGGGGGCGTCCTTCTTGGCGGCCTGTTTGGCGTTGAACTTGGCCAGCTTCTCGGCCTTCTTTCGTTCGTTTTCAAGCTGCTTGGGGGTCTTGGGCTTGGCCTCTCCAGCAGGAGGAGCACCAGCGGCGGGAGCCCCAGCAGCAGCAGCAGCAGCAGCGGCGGTAGAGTCACTCATGTATCGCAAAAAGTGTTTGTGCGCAAGTCCGGGGGTGGGAAATGCGAGTCTTTTTAGGGATGTTCGGAAAATGGTTGTACTAACCAACTTGCGGTGATCTGCTGAAATATGACTCTGAAAAACGTTACTGAGAGTTGGGAGGTTTCATGCATTGTGGAGGTTAGGGTTCCCTGGGCTGCAGCACTAGAAAAGGAAACTTTTCGACTCATCCGGCTCTTCTTCTTCTTCTTCAAGTAACAACCAGGCTTGTTGACTGGCGTCTACTTTCCCAAAGACGTCCGCCTCTCTAAACCTGGAAGAAGAACGTAGCACGATTTATTTCTGCCCCTGTAACATTTCGCTTCCTGGGCACTACGAGCGTGCCAACACACTCTACAAAGTGGAGAAAAGTTTGCACTGAATGCAGTGACAATTATCATGTCATGAGACAAACTTGACTGAGTCAGATGTATGACTAACCTGTATTGTGACTGCAATGGGCGTCACTTGGGCGTTATTATGGGGCATTTATGACTCTACCAGTGCCCCATTGCCTGTTGATGTGGTAGTGCCGTATCGTAGTGCCGCATCGACTCAACGGCTCATGTCTCAGACTGACTCATTGATAGTGGCCATGTAATATCTTTGTTATTTTCTTATTTCAGAGCCGTCCAACATTGTGACAGTGACTCATGATAAGATGGACCCCTGAGCGTTCTTCCAAAAGGTATCTTCCCTGAACTGTATCTCTGGACTTGCCCAAGTGGGAGAGTAAAGTAAAGCCAAGTAGGGTGACATCGAGACTTGAATCAGTGTGTGTAACAGGACCATAAAGGGAGATAAAGACAAAAGAGATGAACAATTCTCGTCCTTGTTGGCTCATGAAGGTAATAAGTGACTTTATCTGCTTGTATCAGCTATATTGGTCTTGTACAATGGACGATGCCTACCCTTAATACCGGTATGTACTCATATGTTGTTCTCCTCTCTTTGCTTGGGGTATCTGATATGACTGAGTAAGAAAACGACAAGAGGAAAAGAATATTGTCATCGCTATAGTCGTAGAATAACCACCTATGACTTTCTCATTGTTAATTACAGCTACAAAACCCCTTTTGATACTTGTACTGGTACGGTACCCTTCATTTTCCCCTCTTAGAATGAAGTACAAGTATCTGAACTTGCTGAAAAGTAAGATAAGACAAAATACAAGTGCAATTGTCTTTCTTGTCACTTCAGAAAGTAAATGATGACTCTTTGCACCTCTCTTATAGCTGTATACATCTATATTTACCCCCTCATTCTCCTACCTAAGAACAGGTGTATAAAAAAGCACCTCAATGTGATATAAAGACTCTAAAGAAGTGCATACAGTACGATAGCTACCTTTCTGTAGCATCAAAAGTAGAATGGTCAACTTCTCCTACACTAACAATGGCTATCTTAGTCTTTTGAACATTGATTTCTTCCCTCTATTCAGAGAAAGGTGTACCTAGACCGCCTGCAAAGGTAGTTAGCAGCACCAAAAGCTCCCAGTATCACTCCTACTGTGCCAGAAAAGACATCAGACAGTTTTTGATTTGTTGTCAATAGCTCAGTCTACGTTCACTTCCAGATACCTATCATTCTCCTGGGTTGGAATGGGTGTATACACAAGTCCTGTAAAAGGGATAGAACCACCTCCTAAAGAAATGTCCTCATTGCCTAGACCAGTCCACCAAAATGACCAATAACTCCACACTTTCTAAACAGCTGTATATCCATTATGGTCCACTCTTACCACCTCCCATGAGAACATCTGAAAGCACTGAGCAGAAAGAGTATGATTAGGAGAAGTCCAATATCATCTACATGTCCAATACAAAGGTACAAGGCATTAAAATACTACCGATATACAATATCCGAGATCACTCTCAGTGATTTCTTACTCCATTTGCATACTGGTACCCTTCTTCCTACGATACTGGTTGTGTGTACTCTGGAAGGGATACCCTCCACCCCTGTAACGAGAGATAGACCTGGAAGAAAAGCGACTATAGGCCCTGTCGACAAAGAGATGAGGCTCTTTATAAGTACCGGTACTGGAACATACGACTTTGGAGTAAGATCAAGTCGTAACTACTGTACCGGTAGGGAGTATCATCTTTCAAGTGCCATTACACTTGTTATAGATACACTCCCATCCTCCCAGACATCAGCTCAATTGGCCAATGGTACATTATAAAACAGATGAAAATGGTCTTGAACAGCTAGAGCAAGCCCAGAATCTCATATTGTCGGGTCTCTCATTTTATTCTAATTTTACCCATTTCATCTCCACCATTCCCCCCTCCACCAATCACCATGTATCCATTCCCTGTTCTCCGATAAAGTTTCCAAAAAAATTAGGTTGCAGGACTGATTTCTTGGTGAAGAAAAAAAAGTCACGGTCAGTATATGCTCCGACTGGTACGCACTATGGCCACTCAAAGCCACAAATCGTTGAAGCGGGCGCGCAAAAACGCAGTGCTGGACATTGGGGACACGCTGCGGGACCCCATGGCGTCGGATTCCGTGCTTTTGCACGACATTAAGCGGGTTCTGGGCTCCATCAACCCTCCTACTACCTTGGATCAGGTTCAGAACAAGATGATTAGCCCTGCTATGATGAAGAAGATTCGTCGAGAAGAGCGGTCTGATGAGGGAACGACCGAGCGGCCTGAAAAGGAGCTTATTCACCAGAAATACGAGGTGGAAGTGTCTATCATTGGTCTAGGAGCTGATGGAGACGGTATTGCTATTGAAGAGCGAGAAGACGGAGATAAACGGGTTTTGGTGGTTCCTTTTGCTCTTCCTGGTGATAAAGTCAAGGTCCGAGTGTACAAGAAGAATCTTTACTTTTTCCAGAGTGAAATTATCGAGGTTATTAGCAAAGGAGAGCTAAGAGATGATGCTCTATCTAGCTGCCAGTACTTTGGAAAATGTTCGGGATGTCAGTACCAGTTTATGGACTATGAGAAGCAATTGGACCAGAAACGAAATGTCGTTGTCAACGCTTTCAACTACTTTTGTACGGTGGAAAACCCTTCTGTTTTGCCGGAAGTAGGCCCCACCTTCCCTTCTCCTGAAGTTATGGGCTACCGGACAAAGCTGACTCCTCATTATGACGTTCCAAAGACAAAGTCACGTGAATGGCTCGCATCTCCACCTCCCTACGGATTCAATATGAAGACTCTTAGTAAGGTTCTGGACATTGAAGACTGTCCTATTGGTACTCCTGTTGTTAGAGAGGGTCTTAAGGAGTCTCGAGAAGACGTCAAACTTCATTATAAGACCGCCAAAAGAGGAAAGACGTATCTTTTGCGTGAAAACACCGTCAAAAAGGAAGATGGATCTTTCGAAAAAACCTGTGAAACTAACCCAAGAGCTATTGTCTCAGAGTACATTGACAACTACCGGTTCGATTTCACTGCTGGAGAATTCTTCCAAAACAACAACTCCATTCTTCCAGCCGTCACTGCATACGTTCGAGAAAACATTCTTTTGGACGGCGGCAAGCCTCCTCGGTTTTTGGTCGACGCATACTGTGGTTCTGGACTTTTTTCCATCACCTGTTCTCAGGCCGTGGAAAAGGTGTATGGAGTGGAAATTTCAGATGAAAGTGTCAAGTTTGCACGAAAGAATGCTGAACTCAACAAGATTGATAACGCCGTCTTTTTGACCGGAAAGGCCGAAAACATCTTCAAAGATCTCGACTGTGATCCTTCCCAGACTTGCATGATCATCGATCCTCCCAGAAAGGGAACCGATGAGGCCTTTATCGACCAGCTGGTCAACTTTAGACCCCAGCGACTGGTCTACGTGTCTTGTAACGTGCATACTCAGGCCAGAGACGTGGCTTACCTGTTGAAAAAGTGCCCAGACTACAAAGTGGAGTCCATTAGAGGATTCGACTTTTTCCCTCAGACCAAACATGTCGAAGGAGTGGCTGTACTGAGTTATAACGGGGAGAGAGTTGAGAAGGAGGAGGAGAAGAAGGAGGAGGAGAAGAAGGAGGAGGAGAAGAAGGAGGAGGAGAAGAACTAGAGTGTAATATATTAATAAGGGATATGAGAAGGCAGTGTACCTGGTACCGGTACGAGTACTGGTAGTGATAAAAAGAACATGAAGATACTATAGAATGTCGAGTAGCGGAGGTTTTGTACGATGTTCTTTGGCAACATGTTCACAGCCATTTTTACCGCTGTATAGACAGGTTAGCTATTGGAGGAGGAAAATGATAAGACGATGAATGTAGTGCTCTTAAGCGAATAAACCTGATATTAAGATAGCTTACAGAGCGGGAAGTTGAATGCACTTTCCAGATTCAAAATCCACCAATTATTGCTCAAGATGTCCATCTCAATTTTACCAAAGAGAGATGGGTAGCTAATGGAGTGCACCAGAACATACTATTAGCTGATTTTGACGCAGTAGACTGTTATTTTATGCTGACTTAGTGTAGCTTGAGAATGGTAGCGACTACTTCACCTCTTATCTTGTTTATGACGCTTCAAATACGTCTTGTATCTGATGAGAGCTACTGAGAATGCAACATGATGGTCAATACAGTCAGAAAATAGATACGAGAAGTTTGAAGCTAGATTTACTGGTACTATAGCTACTATATGGTACCTCTCAAGCAACTATTGAGCTATTGCTGAATGTTTTTTGACGCCGTACAGGGAGAATATAAGAAGGCTTGTACAAAGAACAGAGCTACTATTGAAACATGTCACTGTGAAAGCTGAAATAAAGAGAAAAGAGCTGTATTAAAGTAGTTTAGACGGGGAATGGACTCTGTTAGTTTCTGGAACTCGGCTTTGACAGCTAATAGTTGACTCAAGTCCACTGAAGCTGTTAGATAAGACAGACCAAAAGAAGCTGTCGAAACAGAAATTGAAGATTCTGAGAGTTCATGAATGGAATAAGATGGCTAGTGGCTTTTCAATGGTACTATTTTTATTCTATTTGTGGTATTATTACGTCGTCAATTAAGTTGAGTGTATGTGACTGTATACAGTGTAGCTTTGTACTGGACCTTAAGGGTAGAGAAAAGGAAGAAATGATCATTAGAGCTAGTGTGGTAGATTGTAAAAGACCTATAGAACATATTTTTGAAGTTCCTATCTTTTTATCTACTTTATTTTATTGAGATAAAGGACGCCTACAAGTTTGCACATGTCTACAGCAGTTGTATATAGGAGTATGCTACAACAACAGACAAAGATGGTACAGTATCGCAAGTTCATTATTTTACTTTACAAGTTCCAACCCAAATAATTTTGCTCTTATCTCTCTACACCTAGTACACTTACACCTCCGTCATATCATAATGCCATTACCTACCCCTCTAGAGCCTGCAGTTTAACCAGCTCATAGTACCGTCCTTTCTTCGCCATGAGGTGCGAGTGAGTTCCTTGTTCCAGCACTTTTCCATCCTCCAACACGTAGATACAGTCTGCGTTCTGGATAGTCGACAGTCTGTGGGCTACAGCGATAGTAGTTCTTCCCTTGGCTGCAGCATCCAGAGCCTGTTGAACGACCTTTTCAGACTCAGAATCGAGAGCTGAGGTAGCTTCATCAAGTAACAGAATCTTGGGATCTCGAATAAGAGCTCTAGCAATAGCTACTCTTTGTTTCTGACCTCCAGATAGTAGAGTTCCCTTGTTTCCACAGAAGGTATCGTATCCATCAGGAAGAGACATGACAAAGTTGTGAATATTAGCCTGAGAAGCTGCCGAATGAAGAGTAGCTTCATCTACTTCTTCTCCTTGAGCTCCCAGAAGAATGTTTTCTCTGATTGTTCCTGTGAAAAGAATAGGTTCTTGTTGAACCAGAGAAATGAGAGACCTGTAAGACTGCAAGTTGATGTCTCTGATATCAATACCATCAATAGTGATACTACCTTGGACGACATCGTAGAACCGTTCAATGAGAGAAATACTCGTTGATTTTCCACATCCCGAAGACCCGACCAGAGCAACATAAGATCCAGCCTGAATGTTGAGGTTCAAGCCCTGAAGAACAGGAATCTTGGGTCGCTCAGGGTACCTGAATTTGACATTTTCAAAGGCGAGATTTCCAACGACTTTCTCAGGTTCAAGCATGATGCCCGACTCTTTATCACCTCCGATTTCAGGCTCCACTTTGAGAATCTTGTGGATGTTCTGAGTGGCCACTTTTGCTTTACCCATATCCGGAGTGAAGGAGAAGATGCCGCCGGCCGATTGGACGCCAAAAACAACCGTAACAAAGGCCACAAAAAACTGGTTGATATCAATCTCGCGTTTTCGAATCAGAGTCGAACCGTACCAGAATCCCAGAGCGTTAATCAGAATAATCAACGTCTGAGAAGCTCCAAACAACATACTGCTGATAGCGTTACTTCGAGCAGACTTGTAGACGACAGTGTTGACTTTGGAAGAGTAAAAGTTGAGCACATCGTCTTCTCGTGTTAGGGCAATCACCGTCTGAATATTGTTGGTCGCTTCACAAGCGTATCCAGCCGAAGACTCGTACACTTTTCTTCCTCTCTGGTTCAGCTGAGTAAGAATGTAGAAACGGAAGAAACCAGAGGCTAGAATAAGAGGAATACAAGCCGAGGTAACAAGACCTAGTTTCCAAGTGTAACAGCATGACAAAATGACTGAAATGATCACTGTCACTACCGAGGACAAAATCTGGCCAAAAGTAGCCCCTCCTAGTCCTTGAACATTCTGAGTATCTTTAGATAAAGAAGACGTGAGCTGTCCAGTAGTTGTTGTATCGAAGAATCTCAAATCCTGGTTCAAAAGATGCGAAAAGATTGTTCGTTTGAGGTTCCTTACTAGTGTTTCAGAAGCTACTCCTAGATAGTAGACTTGCATAAAGTAGGAGCCTAGTTGGACCATTCCCACCATGAAAAAGAAGCCGGAAAACTTGTCAATCTCATGAAGCATGTGTTTGTAAGCCAGAGGATTGACCATGAACGATTGCATCACTGATCCATACAGTAAAGCCAATGAAGGGTATCCAGCTCCACAAATAACTGCAAACCCAGATCCCAACAACAAGGGAAGTCTTTCATTGCGATTAAAATGAGCCAGCAACTTGATCATTCCCCAGGTATTCAATGGTTTTGCTTCCTCGACTGAAACTCGACTTCCCACCTCGAAATCGGACCCAGATCCACTTTCCCAATAGTACCCCTTTTCAGCCGAAGGAACAGACTCTGTATCTTCTCCATCTTCGATCCTCTGAGCTCCAACCAGTCCATAGTACGTTCCCTGAGCAGCCATGAGCTCGTCATGTGACCCCTGCTCAAGAATCTCGCCTTTGGACATGACTACAATCTTGTCTGCGTTCTTGATAGTACTGAGACGATGAGCAATGACAATGGTGGTTCTGTTTTGGGAAGCTTTATCAAGAGCCTGTTGAACCAACTTTTCACTTCGAGTATCAAGAGCAGAAGTCGCTTCATCCAGTAAGAGAATAGGCGGGTTTGAAATGATAGCCCGTGCAATAGCCACTCTCTGTTTCTGACCTCCAGAAAGAAGATACCCTTTTTCTCCAACTTGAGTATGAAGACCATCAGTAAGAGTCCCAATGAACTCTGCACAGTTGGCCTGTTCACATGCTTCTTCCACCAGTCGCATTTTCACCTCTTTGTCGGCATTCTCATACTCGGTTCCAATCAGTCCATGGGCTATATTGTCAAAAATCGTGCAATTGAACAATGTAGGCTCCTGAGAAACAAGACTCATCTGTTGACGAAGCCATTTCACATCAAGATCCATAATACTGACGCCATCTAGAGTGATCGAACCTCCTAATGGTTGGTAGAAACGTTCAAGAAGAGCAATAATGGTGGATTTACCGGACCCAGAAGCTCCTACTAAAGCTACTGTAGCTCCAGAGGGGATCTCCAAGTTATACTCTCTCAAAATAGGAACTGTGGGACGAGAAGGGTATCTGAAATGGACGTTTTTGAACGAAATCGAACCCTTGAGGTTAGGAATCGTCTTTCCTCCACTATGAGAATCAATATCAGGCACTCGATCAATGGTTTCAAAGATTTTCTTACCTGCTCCAACAGCTGAACCAAGAGACTCCATATTAGGAGCCACTCCTCCAAGCTGAAAGGCTCCAATCATGAGCGCCATCAGGACGGTGATCACGTGACCGATACTTGTCTCTCCCTTGTTAATCAGACGTGATCCTTCCCATAATGCTAGAGCGTACATGCAATAAGTAATGCACCAGAGAATACCCACCATTGCTCCTAGAACTCGAGCTTTGAGGAGGTAATTCTTTAAAGACGAATTCAAGGGCTTTTCGTACCTCTTGTCCATCTTTATTTGCATTCCAAACGCAATAATGTTGGTGATTGATGCAAAACATTCTTCTGCAATTGAGGAACATTCACTATCATCTTCAATAGCCCATCGAACGTATCGTACTAGAAAAGTAGAACAGATACCCATAGCTAGAACAAGAGCTACGACTGTAGAGATCATGATTCCCGTCAATCGGGCGGATTTGATAAATCCAATCACCAGAGAAGTGATGAAGGAAGATACTGCCGAAACAATAAGACCGAGTTTTTCGGAAATTCCTTCTTGAATCAGATTCGTATCTGTGGTGATTCTGTTGGTCACTTCTCCTGCTCCCAGTTTATCAAAGTACCCGATATTTTGTCGCAAAATGGCCTTGAGATAATTTTCTCGGATTCGGGCACTCAATCTCTCTCCTCTTTCAACAGTGATATATGTCTTTATGGAGGTCAGACAAAAGGTAGCCACGGCAATGTAGACGAAATAAAGGGCATAATGATTGATCATATGTTGAAACCGATCTGGAGAAGATCCAAACACAATAAACGCCAAGAATTCGTTGGTCATTTGTCCAAAAATGACTGTAAATAACGGCATACAAACTCCAGCAGCTGCAGCAGTAACCATTCCCCAGAAGAGGATGAAAAGATCAAATTTGGTCGCGTACCTGAACAAAGAGAAAAAGTTGACTTTGACCTTCTGACTGGAAAGTTGTCTTCTTAGAATCTCAATTTCGGCCGGAGTCAAGTCTCCAAAATCTTCATCACTATCTGAAGGACCAGAAGCGGAATACTCGGGGTCTTGAGACCTGTAATGTTCGAAAGGATGCTGGATAATGGTAGTAATGTCGACTGCACTTCTGCGACTGTGGGTACTGTGTCTTCTGTAGTCGTCTTTGGTACTGGTATTCTTGGAAGCTGCTGGTGGGGGTATCTTGATAGGTTCTTCTCTATGCCAAGTCATTGGGGGAACCAACATATCTGAAACGGACTTTGAAGGTGCAGCATTAGGAGTAGTGGCAGCAGGGGCAGTGGGATGTACTGGTTGAGGTGGAGTGTGGGCATAATGAGTAGCTGTATGTGCTGTGATAGGAACAGCTGGAGCTATAGAACTGGGCTGAACCACAGGATTTGACTGAACTACCGAACCCGGAACTGCTGAACCCGTTTGATACGGCTGTCCCATCTGCTGCCTCTGAAGTTCCATCTGATGAGCCTGTAATTGAGCATGTTGCTGCTGCTGTTGCTGCTGCTGCTGTTGAAGCTGAAGTTGATAATACTGGTACAACTGGGCCTGTTGTTGCCGTGCCAACTCCTCCTGATGCTGCTGAGCAAGTTGACTAAGCAGTCTCTCCTTTTGTTGCTCCTTTTGATGCTCCTTTTGCTGCTCAATCAATAACATCTGATGCTGCAACAACGCCTCCTGTTGTCTCAACTCCAGCTGTTTCTGCTGCTCCTGGCGCTTCAGCTGCCTTTTCATCTCTTCAGAAACTCCCCTATGCTCATGTCGAACTCCCTTATTGTCGTAGAATGCTATAGGTGTCGGTACTGTCCCTGTTCCAGTACCAGTATCAGTCTCAGTACCCGCCTGATACTCTTGAATCTCTTCATCCAGAGCCGAAGACGAAGTTCCTGGAATCATATGGCCAATGGAAACGTTTGAAGCTCGTCCTCCACCCTCTTCTTTCGTTTGATCCGACATCTGGGTTAGTTTTGTTCGGTTATCTCATCTCATCTCATCCTCTATGCATACCTTTAGCTGGTGATAGAGCTCCAACACAAGTTGAACAAGTCTGAAAAGAAGAAAAATTGGCTCCCCCTTCAAGAAGAAAACCGTTGCACCCGGTTTATTCTCTCATCGGGTCGACACACCCCGCTCAACTAGTATCATCTTTGTATACAAGGTTTGGTCTGGGTCTAGGTACCCTGGAACAGCTAGTTATGTAGTAGCAGAGGAAAAAAAAGACCACATATAGAAGTGTTCGAACACAACCGGAAGATGATCTTGAAACACTTCTTCTTGTTCTTCCCCTTCTCCTCCTCCTTAGTAATCACTTTTCAGTCGTTTGTTCACCACTCCTCCATTAAGTTATAGTCATGCGAGACATGCACAGTATTGCCTGAGCGATGCACATCTGAGACAGTTTGCATGTACACATCTGCCGGCTGCAATTAAGCGAGTGAGGGCGGATATATTTCGGCTCTAGCCTGCTTAGTCAGATCCCACGCGACCGACCAGTTTGGTTTGGTTTCGATTCCTTGGTTTTGCCGAATTCCATAGTGTAAGGTCTGCTCTCTGCTATAGTCTACTCATGTTCTGTTTGGATAATAAACCTTGTTTGGGATGGAGTTGGAGAACCAATGATAGCCGTGCAACAGACACGAGTCAGATCGAGTAGAGAGTGGCAGGCCCTACAGGTATTTTTTGAGACACCCGTTACCTGGGTAACACATAATCCTGACATGCTGGCTGACGTAGGACTGACGTGTGGAACCCCAGTAACCACACTGTGCTAGACTGCCCTGTAGCTGTAGCTGTAGCATCTGTTATTGGCGTGGGGATACTAAGGGTTAGGAGAGTCTAGGTTGATGCCGATCGGAGATCCAGGTGGAGGATAAAGGGGGTGGGTGGTACCAGATACCGGTATGGATAAGGTGCAGAATGAGTGTAGTGATTGGTCAATGGTTGTTTTGTCTTGGTGGAGAAGGACCTGCCACAACATTACCCAGTGTTTTCTCCACCTCTAGACTGCCACTCTGACACGTGAAATCGACATGGGGTTCCGCTAGTGCAAGTGTTATGAGTGGCATTAGAAGGTGGGTGGATAATGAAAAAGAAGGAAACAAAAAAGAAAATGAATAAAGCCACTTTTTGACCATTACCAGTAGAGGTGTTGGGTATGTTGAGTGCCTACATCTAAGGTACCGGTAGACTCTTATCATACATGCAATGCGTGGGTATCGTATCTGAGAATACGAGATTATGTAAGTTATCCGCGTCGTTTTTGCCAAGATGTGAATATCCAAAATATACGCTCATTGAGAGTCGATCTGATGGTGTTTGAAACGCCCCAACCCCACCCCCACTACGTTTTTTTGCTTGTCTTTGGACCACTTTTGGACCACTTTTGGTCTTACCTCTAGTCCAATCTGTTTGTCTTCCCCACCTAAAATGAGACTAACGAAAACAGACCTGTCTGATGAGACAAGGACACTGGAGTAAATGGGCAAGTTGACACATGCACAGAAGGCAAAGTGCATGACAGAGATTGATAAGCTGGTGTCATCCAAGAGGGACTTTTACTAATGACTGAGGTGATTTTTGAGCAAGTATTTACAGTACTCGAAGATCATCTCTTCCGTTAACACTAAGAACAAGTCCCAATTGTCGTAAGTCGTAAAGTTACCGCTTCGGATCGGCTGAAATAGTGTGTTCCGAAGAGAAAGACGAGACACGAGTTTCGCCGAAAAACGGAGTTTGTAAACTCCGACAAGCCTTCTTTTACAGTCATAACCATTGCTCCCTCCACAAATACAGTATCCAAGGCCTGGCACTCTTTTTTTGCCCACAATCTGCTCGTAAAATGACCTAGTAATGCGCCCTCCACGAAAAAGTAGACCATAAATGAAAGCTATAGAGTGCCGTCTTGGGAAGGTCTTGGGAAGAGGAGAGTGCTAGTGTCGCTGCGAGCTAAGATGCATCTACCAACCGCAACTAGTTTCAAAGACTCTGCCCAAAGAGGAGATTTACTTGGCGCAACGGGGTGGTCAGGTATATTACTGAGAATAAAAAAAGGCATTCAAGAAATATCAGACAGGTTTGGGGAGTCATTTGATACGTACGCCAACAAGGGATTTGTGGTATTTTCGGTGGATCTTTCTACCAGTGATGTTATCAGTATATACTTGTGCCGTAGTTCTCTCTAGAGATATTACCCCAGTCTACTCAATACAGCTAGACTCTACGAGATATAGATGATGAGCTGTTTTTACAGTAGAAAAGATCATCTGAAATTCTTAGCTGGTGTAAATCATTACTCTAAGACAAGTTCTTCTGTTCTGAAACAACCTACAGATGACACATTCCCCATTGAAGTCGCTACGGATGATGTTGTAGATTACTTGAGAAACTTCAAGGGTCGTTCTACAATTCAGAAGTCGTTTCATAGTACACTTCAGAAGCATCTCTACACTTCTGGGAAGCTGTCTTGTTTGAACTGTTTATACTCTGGAGTAGCTGTCTATACCCTGAAGCAGACTCCTTCTGCTGGTATTACAAGAATCTACACTTTTTAAACAGTTGGAGAAGATGAATGGAGATGGAAAACAAAGCTAAAGATGACTTACTTCCACTGGGATTAGTATTGAGATATACCAAGAGTTTGCTCTTCTAAATACGCATTCTCTATACAGACGGTGGATACTTGTACTTGTAAGAATTCAGTCCAAGGCAGTTACACGATGAACCTCGAGTATAGCTGTATCTCAGCTATTGAAGAATGCATTTGAAATTCCTTCCTTCTCTCTATTTAGACACGTCCACTTGATATCATACAGCTAGAACAATAGAGCTAATCCATTGTAGCTGGAATAATCATAGTTACTTCTTAATCATCTTGTGGTTCCACTATACTTTTACTGCAAAAGTCCCGTTGGATGATTCAGACGTCAATACTTGAGAAAACCACCTGCCGGCAGTACAGCTGTTAATCTCCATACGACTATGTTTGGTACCCTTATGCCTATTTCATACACTTCCAGTCCACGAAGGTAGTCAATGTCATTCTTTGCAACATCGTCTACACTTTCACAGGCTCTCTGATACTAGCTAGTCCATCTATTTCCAGAGAGTCAACTTGTACAATTCTTTTTGGATCTTCATCTGAACTTGTACGCTTATATGTCCTACAAACACATACTACAATACTCGTTATGAATAATGGAAACTTGTTGAAAACCACTACTTAACTAACCTACCGGTAGCTACAAACTTACTGTCGGTCAATCTGAATGACAATGGCCTGAGCGTTGGCACAAGAGGCAGCAGCTCCCTCGGCTCCGGCAGGTCGGACCTCGTAGATACCGTTGTTGGTGCCAGCATCACAGGCCAGGAACTGGTTACCGTTGTACTGCAGGTTTCCGTTGACATCAACAGTGAAGAGCAGACCCTGGTTCACGTTGTTGGTCATGGCCAGCTGCTGGTTCTGGCCAAGCTGGGCGTACTGCAGCGACTGGGTATCGATGATCTGGCCGTCCTGAGACAGTCGGAACATGTTGTTGCCGTACTGGTTGGCAAACTGGTGGTTGTCCCGCTGCATCTGGGTGTACATTCGGCCGTCCTGGTTGAAAACGGGCGAGTACATGGCGTTCTGTCGGGTGACTCCGTTGACTCGAAGAACAATGGTGGCCTCAGCAGTCTCGGCGTCAACCTGTCGAGCGTAGTTTCGGCCGTTTCGGTCGGTTCGGTTCTTTCGGCTGTTTCGTCGACCTCGCTTCTGGCCGTTGAGGAACAGCTCCACGGGGTTATCACAAGGAGCGTTGTTCACGTACACCTGGAAGACTCCGTCGTTGTTGTTCCAGTCGTTTCGGTTGTTCCAGTCACCTCGCTGGGCAGGAGCCTCGGCGGTCTTGTCGCCCTCCTCTCGCTTGTTGTTTCGAGATCGAGATCGGTCGTATCGGTCCCAGTTTCGAGAGTTCTGGACGGGGCAGGCCAGGAACTTTTGCTCGTTGTTGAACCGCAGAGAAACATCGTCGTTGTTCTGGTTCTGCATGTTCCATCGGCCTCGCTGACGGTCGGTCATCTGCATTCGACCATTGTCGCCAACAGAAAGGTACCGGTTCTGGTGGTCCGAAGACTGCAGGTTACCGTTGCTGTCCATGAACACGTTGATGGCAACCAGAGGCTGGCCCTGAGCAGCAACATTCTGGGTGGTAGGACCGTAGTAAATGTTGGTGCCGTCGGTGAAAAGCTGCTGGTTGAACTTGTTGTTCTGGGCAGCGGCCTGGAGCTGGTAGATGAAGTCTCCGTTGGAAGCGTCCTGCTGGGGAGCAGGGGCAGCCAGACCGAGGGTGGCAGCGGCAAGAAGAGTGGCAGTAGAGAATTTCATAGTAGAAGCTGAAAGATAAAAGGGTGATTGAGAAGCTGGAAGAGCGTGGAGAAAAAAGGAGGACTCTGGACGGGTTTATATATCGTCTTCAGAGAGCTGAGGGGTATCTAATATTGCC
This sequence comes from Yarrowia porcina, assembly GCA_900519025.1. Classification (NCBI taxonomy): domain Eukaryota; kingdom Fungi; phylum Ascomycota; class Dipodascomycetes; order Dipodascales; genus Yarrowia; species Yarrowia porcina. Next base: position 866,846 of record ULGT01000002.1, read on the forward strand.
TGTTAGGGGCGGGTCCTGTGTCAGACACTATATCGTGAGGAATATGTCAGTTGGTGGTGAGTGGTGGGTATGATCTGGAAGTGCTTGGATTGGAGAATAAGAATTTGAAGTGTTCAGGGTGGTTTTGGCTGTATTCGTGGGGTTGGTGGGGTCCTTGTAGAGCTCCAGTGAGACCCTAGATACCTTTAGTATGATATCGTACCCTCTTTCTACTACACCATTCACGTCAGGAACATCTCGTGACTGCGCAAGATCAATCTGGTAAGTACTGGGGCTGTCATCATATTTGTTTTTGACGTGGTTGGTGGAAAGTAGAGGAGTTCGGTGAGGTGGTTAGGTAAGGGTTAGAATAGAGAGTCTATAAACAACGTAGGAGAGTGCTTCCTAGAAGTAAGCGGGGAGTTTGAAATTGGCAAAAGATATTCAATCTGAAAAAATATTGAATATTTATTTCCTCTTAGTACCCACTCTGTTCTATTCTTAGTCTTCTCCCTTGGCCACCCCAATAGGCAACTCAACCACGCTCACCTTGAACGGGCTATGTACCAGACCAAAGAGGTAGTTTGAACATCTGGAAGACGTACAGATGTATGGAAGTGTTTAGTGATCATCATAGGAGGGTTTAAAATTGGACTACGGTACTGTACTCATACGGTTACCCTTCTACACATGTTACAAGTATATCACACACTTATTGACTATAAATATTGCTATTGTTAATGTCTAGTAACTGTACTGGTAACTGTAACTGAAGCTCTACAGTAATAATTCCATCCTCTTCTGTGTAAGTGTCGCTCACACTTCCCTCTCCACTCCCCTCGCTCTAGTTCTATCATCGTGGACATGCACATTGACGGAAATGGGAGGTTGAGCGAGCTGCTGTCTTTTCAGCTGTCTGGCCAGGAACCGCTTTCGCGACTGGAGTTGGAATAGCCTGTTTTGCTTTCTATGGCAATGGGTGACATGTTGAGCCAGTTCCTGGTCCGTGATGAACCCAACAATAGATCTAGGACAGGTCTGATAGGGACAGAGGTGTTCAGACAGATCAGAGTGATGAATGTCAAGGTATTTGGCGTACTTTGCGAGGTTTCTGAATCTTCTTCTAGGACATAGAGAGCAGGTGATGAACTGAGGCTGAGTAGCTAGTTCCCAGAACTTGGAGTACTCTTTCAGTTTCTGAACTCTGGTCTTGGGGTTTTCGAAATCTTCACTTTTGACCAACTGAGGAGGTTCGTCAGGGTCAGAGTCGTCTTCGGAATCAGACGCAAACTCGGGAGGAGTTCCTGGAGAGTGAGAAGTAGGAGTCTCAGGACACTCGGAGGTGTTTGCAAAGTCCGAAGTGTCGTTAGAAGCGTCACCCGCGGCTGCAGCGTTGTCCAGAGCAGTACCAGCAGAGTCAGGTTCGTTCTTGGGTTGAGCATCTTCAGAAGCTCTAGGAGAACCATGATCAGAAGGAGTACCAGAATCAGATTCGTCCTTAGCAACAGTAGAGACATTACCAATAGTAGTATCATTAGTGATGTTGCCAGCAGCATCAAAAGTGGTATTGAGAGTATTGTCTCCAGAGTCAACGGTCCCGTTTCCAGAGTCAATAATGTTTCCTTCATCGTCCAGATCAGGCATATCAGCCCAAAGGTCTTGCATTCGGCCCTGGTACCGCTCGAAAATGGACATGGCGCCTTTGGCTACAATTTCAGACTCTGACATTTCAGAAGGGGCCCGTTCTTGTACTTGTTCCTGGTCATATTCCTGTTCCTGTTCTTCTGCTTGGTCAGGACGAGGAGGGAAACCATTCTGTCTGTCTCGAATCATGGCAGCCAAAGTGAGTCTCTGAACGTCCTCGGGAGTCATATGGGGCTCAAACTGGAGATTGGAAGTCACACAGATGGCCGTGGTCATTCCAGGCTGAAAGTTGGTATGGAGAACGCCCTGATGGGTGAGAATGTCATGGTTAGGGCAATTGACGACCATCTTGTAGAGCACATGACAGTTTCTCCAATTTCCCTGGGGTGGTTCGGTTTCATCATGAAGTTCCAGATCGTCAAAAGGGACAATTGCAACTTCAGCATTGGTAGGAGGAAGCTGTTCAGGGACAGGAACGTCTTCAAACAGAGGCAAGTATCTTTGTTGCATGGAGGGAGGAGAGGGGAGGGTGTGGTGGGTGTAGATGAGAAATCAGGCATGGGTTCCTGGCCCTTTATATTCTCATCTTGCCACACGGCTTGTCCACCAGTTTGCCTCACGGATTGTAGTATTGGGACGGCTACATAAATGCATGGTGGAAAGCCTTGTCTGATGAATCAGCCTCATGGTGTGGAATAATAATGGGGGAGAAAGAGAGGAGAGGTCATTTGACTGGGTGACGATGATACTGAAACAGCCCTATGGGGGTAGCTGACGTACGTATGGACCATGGTATCGTTCTTGTAGTCCTACTGAACGACCGGTATGTAGTCTCACCAGTAGTCTTGGTTGGTCTTGGTTAGTCCAATACACTTCGTCATCATGCAGTGGAAGTGGATTTTCCCAGATTATTATTTTAATATTAATAAGGGAGTTTGGGATGAAGAGACGAAGAAGACCTTCTTCCACACCACACTCATTGCAGGTATGAAACTGACATGTCTTAGCAGAAGTGAAAGTGCAGGTAAAGAGAAGAAAATACGAGTGGTGAGAGCACAAGTGATGAGCACATGTACCACAACACCATCTCCATCCTTAACGCATTCGCACATCTCCTCATCTCACCTCTTATCTCTTCTCTCACTCATCTCTGTCACATTCAGCTCATCGCCGTTCTCGTAAGGCGCATTAGTGAGACAGGGGTGTCAAGTCTCCAGTGCTCAACAGATAGTGACTGACTGAGTCACGCTGGGTTCTTGTACACAAGTGACCAAAGCAATGTAACACAAGCAACAGACTCATCAGACCAGTCCCTCTCTCTCTATATATATACCGGAACCTTGCAATAATTATTTCCTCTTACTCCCACCTCACTCCCTCTGTCACGGTTGGGACTCCATAAACCTTTTGGGTTGATAGATTTCTGATCAACCTTGTTTGAACACATACACCTCCACCACACACTGCGAGTGTCACGCCCTCTCAGCCATGTTCACCCGTCTCAACCAGATGCTGTATCCCTCGTCGGCCAACCCCAAGTTCATGCCGAGCGACCCGTGGTCCTTCATCTGCTTCCACGTGCTCCACACGGTGCTGCTGGTGTTCCATCTCGCCTACTCGCTCGTCCACTTTGTGCAGTATGTGGCCCATAGAATCAAGATCCGAGGCCTGGCCATCTCCTACCACCACAACCGGACCCCGCAGCTCATTGCCCATGACGTTGCGGAGCTCTCCAAGCTGCCCAACCACCTCGCCGTCATTGTCGACCTGCAAGACGGATCGGAAGAGGGAGGAGGAGTCGAGGGGCTGGTGGCCCAGATTTCGGAGATTGCAGCCTGGTGCTGCGGAACCGGGGAAATCAAGCAGCTGTCCGTCTACGAACGAACCGGATGCCTCAAGTCGTACAACATCAAGGACGTGTACAAGCTCGTGGAGGAGGGAATGAGATCATACTACGGCTCGGAAATGCCCTCCATCAAAATCGACGTGCCCCACTCGGGAGCAGCCCATCCCACGGGAGAAACCAACGGAAAAACCGTCAACCGAAAGGCCTCCAACAAGCATGATCTCACCATCCACCTGCTGTCCGAGGAGGACGGCCGAGAGTGTCTGGTGGAGCTCACCAAGACGCTGTCGGAGCTCGCCATTGCTAAAAAGCTCAAACCTAGAGATATCACCGTCGACGTGATTGACGAGCAGATGAACATGCTGGTGGTGACCGAGCCCGAACTGCTCATTGTCTTTGGCCCCCATCTCGACCTGCAGGGCTTCCCCCCGTGGCAGATTCGGCTCACAGAGATCTACCACCAGCCCGACAACGACGCCGTCACCTACGGAGTCTTTCTCAAGGCTCTCCAGAGTTTTGCATCTTGCAAGCAGAATGTCGGCAAGTAAAAAGAAGCCGCCACGCATATATTTATTTGCATTGCTTTTATAGCTCAGTAATACATTAATCTAGAGTAAAGGGGAAGAGGGAGGGAGGGAATCTAGAGTAAAGGGAAAGAGGGAGGGAAGGAATTCAATACATGCACACGCTGAGAAAGCATAGAATAGCAGTACCTGTAGCTCAGTAGAAACGTACATCTGGCTTCATTTACAGAAGAATAAAGTGCCCATGTCTATACTGGAACCTCTCAAGATCACTCATTTTCACAACACCACAATAAATCACTCAAATGTGTGTGTTTCTAGCAGCTCTAAGTTAGACCAGATGAAATCCCTGAATCTACTGAGCACAATGGTACCACTTTTATCTCTCCAAAGTGCCTGGTTCGCCCACAAAGCGCCTCAGAAGTTTTTTTACAAAACACGTTATTCTCACTCCCTACGCTGAAACCCACCCAAATCTCCATCATTGGGCGTCTGGTGTAGTTGGTTATCACATGCGCTTAGCATGCGCGAGGTCCCCGGTTCGATTCCTGTGTCGTCCATTCTTTTTGCTACGTAGCGAGAGATATTCCTTTTTCCATCAACATCTCTCTCCTTTCTCCTGTCTTACTTTTTTCTCGCGCGTTGAGCTAGATCTCTTCCCGAAACTTTGATGCAGGGTACAAAGTATAGGTCGAGGTATAGCGTTGAAGTATATCTTTCTCGGGGTGGGGTAAGAAACAAAGGTGGAGGGGTTTTTTGACAGGAGCAAGGAGGTTTTGAGAGAAACTCGATCATTACGTGTTTAGGCTGAATACAAAGAGCTTTCTGTTCTTTTCAAGATCATTCATGAGGTACCAGGTAGTTATGTCTCTACCATGGTCTATAGAGTCTCTAAGCTTACTATAGGGAAGTGTTATACCACAGAAGGCATTTTTATTGTAAGAAGTATCTTATCATAAAGAGGTATGTGCTTGCACTGTGAAGAATCATGTAGAGTACACGATATTGTCGTTCTTAGTGATGACAGATGTATCTACGATACTTGGATACACTCATAGTATGTACAATATATCAATGCATTAATTTACGTTCTACCTACTTTTTCGCCTTCTTGACCACCTTCTTACCCTTGGTCTTCTTATCGTCAGCCTTTCTCTTTTCTCCTCCTTCCTTTGGCATCACCTTAAAGAAGCCGTCCAGTCTCGCTTGAGGTTTCACCTTGACCTGTTTCATGAGTCTTGCTGCTCCAGCTCGCACTCGGTCCTCCGAGAAACCCTTATCTTTAACCAAAAAGTCCACCAGTCCGTCGACATCAGGGTTGTTCCACTTGATATCGCAGTTGCTGGAGTCCAGCACATCGGGAGCCTGCAACAGTGCTCGGACCTCCTGGAAGGGCCAGTTTTCAGGCACCTTGAGTTTTCCACCAGGATTGTTGTTGATATGCTCCACAATCTTCTCCAGACTTCCATGTTCTTTCATGAGCTTGAGAGCAGTCTGAGGACCCACTCCCTTGATAGTGTCTGCGTAATCGCATCCAAGAAGAATACAAAGGTCAATGAACTGAGCATGGGTCATTTCCAGCCCCTCGAGGATCTTGGCAAAGTTGATTTCGGAAATGGGCATCTTTTTGGCCTCGGAAAAGGTCAAATGTCTAAGCAAAACAGGAGACCCGAAACAAAGAGTATCCATATCCTCAGAAGCAGCAGCATACACTTTTCCAGCCTCGGCTAGCTTGGCACATTGAGCTTCAGCTTCACACGGAGCTTCAACAATGGGAATACCCATGAGAGTCAGCAGCTTCTTAGCCTCTGCATTCTGTTCAGGAGTCACTCGGACAGTTCGTTTTTCGAACCGAGTGACATCTTCCTGTGCCTCACGTGTTTCTTCACCTTCTTCTCCATCTTCCACCTGTTTTTTCAGCTCTTCAATCTTCTTGAGAGCCTCATCTCTTCTCTCTTTTCTCTTGGCCAACTCTCCACTCTTGAGAACAGGAGGCTTACCATCAAACACGTAGACGGGCTTGATTCCGTTATCCACCATTCGCAACGTTCGGTAGAACATTCCCATGAGATGCGACGTGGTTTCTCCATTTTCGTTGGTCAGTTGTTGACCGTCAGCTTGTCGGACAGCAATGACAAACTGGTAGAGAGACATGGAGGCGTCAATGGCGACTTTTCGGCCTCCAAAGTTTTTGATTTCCGACGACCGCAGAGCAGCGGGACAGTGCTCCATCAGCAGCTTGTTTAATCCTTTGATACCCATTTTTTGTGTGTTGTCAAGTGTAGTGTAGAGAAGAGAAGGCGTATTTTTTCAGACGTGTTTTAAGACGCGTAAATGAGTTTCGTGTGGGAGGTTAGGGTAGGTACGAACGAGGTAGTGGTAAGCAGGTCAAAAGAAGTGGGAGAAAATGGTCTAAAATGGAAATTAAACAGATGGAAGTGATAAGTAGAGTGTAGGGATCATTTTGCACTATCTCTCGTATTAATATATCTTCTATTCATCGAGTTATAGTGACCCTTAATGTGCTTCACTTGACTGCACCAGCCCTACAGAAAAAAACATTAAAAATAAAAAAATAAAAAAAAAGGTGGGAACCATTATCGACTAAAACTGTGATAAGATAATATGATTGTTACGATTACTGGTGTTGTACAGTCATACAAGGAAGAAAATTTGTACAAGTACTCGTTCTTCATCTACGTTGTCACTCTTATTCTAATAATGTATGCTAAATATATAAGCTAGCTGGGGTACAACTGGACACCCCAGACTAGATGAGAGGGCACCTGGGCCGCGACGTAGCTAAGCCACAGGCTAGTTTTTGAATCTGCTCTGAGCCTCGGTCTGAGACAGAGATCCGCCGGTGGCATGGGTATTCTTTTCCTCGAGAGTATCCTCATTGTCCTCGTCAGAGTCGGTCTCCACAGCGTAGTCGTTATCATCTTCAGACTCGTCAATGACTCGAAGACCAGGTCGGATTCGGTTTCGCCACTGAGGAGGAATACCGTGGCTCTGGAAGTCTCTAGCAGACCGGGTAGATCGCGTAGATCGAGAAGACCGGGTGGAGTTCTTGGACAGAGTTCGGTCCTTTCGGCCATGGGACAGCTCGGTGAAGGTGTCGCCACTGGGAGACTGGTTCTGGTCGTTTCGGCTCTGCAGAAGACCAGGAATGCCAGGAGGCAGAGAGCTGAGGAACATGGAGTTTGCGGGATCCGAGTAGTTGTCCTCTCGTCGGGGAACGTAGAGGGGAATCTCCTGGACACACTGGGCGACAAACTTGAGGAACTTGGTTCGTCGGTATCCCCACAGAGGAATGTCGGCAAAGTTGGACCGGTGGGTGATGTTGATGGTGACGGAGATTCGGTCAAGGTCCGTGAAGCCAGACACCTGGAACCAGGGCTTGGGCTTGTAGTCCTTGGGGTTGTCGAGAGCAAACTGGTCGATTCGTCGGTGGAGCTCGTCAATGTCTTCGGTGGATGTCTCGGGCAGACCAAGAATGAGAGTCTGAGGATCAGACTGAAGACCTGATCGAGAAACGTTTCCGATCCAGAGGGTGTTCAGAAGCGAGTTGGGAGCCTGGCACAGCTTACCGTTGTCTGTTCGAGTGAAGGTGGAGTAAAGAAGCGACAATGAAGTGACATTATAGGCCACATCGGCAATATCGACTCGGTCTCCCACGTCAATGGGATGCTTGACGAAAAGGAAGACACAGGACGAGAGAACCTCCTGACAGGTGGTGGAGAAGACGAACGAAAAGGCAAGCAGAGTGGTACCAAGAGTAGCAAGAACAGCTCCAACAGAGGGAGAGAGCATACCCACGAAAATGATGATACAAATGAGTAGCACCACAAAGACAAGAATATGATGCAGCTTCTTGACGGCACAGTCCACGTCCTTGAGAGACTTGTAGATGGACTTTCGCTCGTGACAAATCTGGGTAACAGCAGCAGACATTTCATCGAGAGTCAGATCGCCGTTTCCATCCTGATCAAGCACAGCAAACACAGCCTCACACTCGTCTCGAGAGTGTTCTCCAACCACATCAATGATATCCTGAACAGTCAGGGCGTCGTGTCCCTCGAGAACAAGAGACATCCAGATTCGCTTGCCGAGAATTCGAGCGGTGGATCGCGACTTCATGGCTTCCATGACAATGGACTCAGTGGAAGCGGCAGTACCGGCTGTTCGACCAATAACGTCTCGAGCAGCTTCTCCGAGCGACTTACTGGCCTTCTTGAGACCTCCAAAGAACCGTCGAGTACCCTCGTTCTGCACGGCCTGCTGGATTCGTCGGTTGAGTCGGTCGTCCATCTTTCTGGTGGTGGCAAACAAAAGACCGCCGGCAAGAGTGACATCTTCCTCCTCGAACTCGGGACAAAACTGGGGGAAAACCATGTATGCGGCATCGAGCATTTTGACAAGCACGGAGATGGCCAGTCGGTTGTCTCTGATTCGGTTGGCAAACTGGGTCTTGTGGAAAGACACAGAAATGAAGTGGATGAAGATTCGTTCACAGAGGTAGACAATGGCGGTGATGAGACACGAGACAAGCACCTTGGAAAAGTTCTTTTGCCACGCTTCCTTGGCATCGGTGGGCTTAGCCAGCTTGTTCATACTGGTCACGGGCATGAAGGTGATCCAAGAGCAAAAGGCCCAGAGAACCAGGGTGATGGCGTGTTCAACGGCACAGACAATGGTGGTGAATCGTTTCAGAGTGGGCGAAATGATACCTGCCACGACTCGGAAAATGTTGGGGACCACGTGGGCAACCAGACGAGACACCCAGAGGGAGCCCCACATGATTTCGACCCAGATGAAGATCCAGGACAGACGAACGTTTCCAAGTTCGGCTTCAGGCTGGCCCCAAGCTCCAACAGCGAGGGGGACAAAGAATACAATGGCCAGAGGCAGCCAGAAGACAAAACATCGGGTAAGAATGGACAGTTGCATGAGGTACCGGATGTACGACCGAGCCTTGACGATAATCTTGAACTCGGTGGGTCTCTGGGCAGCCGCAGATCTCTGGAGAGCATGGTACCCTCGTCTGACACCCGTGGCAATCTTGTCTTCCTTTTCCGGGGGTCGAAGAGAATGGTCTTGCTTTTCCACTCCATGTTCATCTCGAATGTCTCCCATGACATCCTTGATTTCAGGTAGATCTGTGGAATCCGCGTCTGAATCCTCAAACACGGTTTCCAGAACATGCGACACCTTGGGATGCTTTTCCTCCTCCTCTTCCTTCTCGTTGGCAGTTCTATCGCCAGTAGTGGTGTGAGTGGTGGCATTAGTCTGGTGTCTAGTGATTCCCAGACCCAAGGGAAACTCGTCCATGGAGTTGTGGTTGTTAGTGACGGCGCTATGAGGCGGAATGGCGCTCATGGGCTGCTGCGACGTCGAGTTGGACCGTCGTCGTCCTGTCGCTCGAGTTTCTTCCCCGACATGACTCTTGTAACTCTTTCCAGAAGTGCTGGTTTTGGACCGGTAGAGACCCGTAGCGTTACTGGAGTTGCTACCTCGTCGTTTCGAGCTTTTAGACGCCGATCGACGCACCTTGGAGCCTCCAGGAACAGTTCCGTTGGCCATGCGTTCGATTCTCTGCTGCAGATTCTCTTCCGGTTCTTCATCGGAAGTGGAATGCTGGGAGCTGTTGGACGCGTGAAGAGGTTGCGGCTTCTCGTTGGCCATGGCCGTATCGATCGGCGGCGGTCGGGGCACCTGAGCAGCAGTGGCGTATGTGTTTGAGCTCTCCACGTTATCTAGAGGGTGAGTATGGGCCAGGGGATGGACATGGAACCCGTCTTCTGCCTGGATGGAAGCTGGAGAACCGGGCCCGACCTGTCCCGGGTGAACAGCCGGATGAACAGGAGGGTATCCGTGAATCGCATGAGTTCCTGCCTGTTGCACCGTTTCATGAAGAGTGTCGTGACCTAGGTTCTGGTAGGGGTTCTGGGTCTGTCTATTGACATGGGGAATAGCAACTGCGGGCGGCGGTTGGGGCGGGTTTGTGTGTGTGGACGAGCTATCATCGTCGTGTGGCACTTTTTCGTCGAGTTGGCCCTTTTCCAAGTCCATGGTGTGTGTGGTCTAGGTAGGGAGATGATACGTGTGAGGTTGACAAGAAGGAAGGCAATATATTTATGTTAACCTCATCTTTACATTTTCATGGTTTGTATGCTTTCCTTCAAAATCAGAGTCTGCTTGTTGCACACCCTTTGCCTAACTTTAGCTTTAAATTTAGAGTAGAGAACAAGCTATTGATGGGAGGTACCAGTGATATAAAAAGTACAGTATATAGACAAGTATTTTTGAGACGAATTGTGACCAGTGTTTTTATTGATTTTTTTGCCCCAGACTATGAGGTCACAGGTAGATATCTATTGGAAGCACAGCGTTTCCTTCTCCCCTCCTCTCACACCCGCATCTCACACGCGTTAGCTCCGATCAGATCGTCGTCTAAATTTAGTAAAAGCTACCCCTAACGCTTTTTTGGAGGGTCAATTTTGGGCCGATAGAGAAGGTAGAAACGGCTGAAAACTCGTCAGAATACGGAGAACACATTCAACAGTATCCTGGCGAGTTTTTACACAATTCCACCAACTATTACACCCTCCATCCCCTCCCACATCCAACCTCAAACTCTGTCCAGCTCGTTTTTCACTTTTCAACCCAAAATTTGCAGAAAGAAGAGACCAAACTACGAGCAAGTGCGGCTGTACCAGTAGCAAGCGATCGCAAGAGTCGAGGTATTTTTGGAGGTGAATTCGGTCGCCGCCTCTCCTGACCTACTACCCAGGTTTTTTTCGACTCTCATGCACAATTCCGACTTTGCTTCATATCAGATCTATTGTTTCACCTCTCTGCCAAGCCGTTAACTTGTACGATATGTACATTCCTGTCTTTGTTAGGGAGAAGAGGGAGGAGGAGGAAGGAGACAAAAGGAGGCTAGGAGACGAACAAAAAAGAAGCACGCTTGAAGAACAGTATGTACAACGAAAGGAAAGCGAAAGGACCATAGTGTAACCCCCACGTAAGTTATCTGTTACCCTAGCAATAGATTGACTGCCCACAAGTGTGTACATACTGTACAATATTGGTGTGGAGTGGATGTAGTCTTAGCACGACTTTATGAACGGCTAGAAAAATAAGCTGAAAACGACTGACCATATTCAGAGTGGAAAACGAGGGCAAGAAATGGGAACTGAACAACTACAGTACCGTACGGATACCAAATACCTGGTACAATACCACCTCTGCTGTTGTAGCACCCCCTACAACCCTATTAACATTATTAATTGGCTGGAGCCGTTTGAAAGCGACCCATGACGTCACTCTACCAGGGCGGTTATTGGAGCAGCCCAAAATAGAGCCAAAGCACATCAAGGCTTTAGATAGAGTGGGTCTAAGCAGGATATGGTGAAACAGTACAAGTAGAGGAATTGGTGTTTTTTTTTTTCATCAATTTTTGTCGTTGATGTTTTTTCAACCAGCCACTTGATTTTTGCCCTCTCCTGACTCAGTTGCCCTCTCTCTGGTCCAGTTCCGCCTCTCTTTGCATACCTAGCGCCTCCTTGCTTTGAATTACGAAACCACATGGTGCACTGCAGCTGAAACAGCGGAAGGCATGGATCTAGAGTAGGATTAGATGGTTTGTAGGGGAGATGGATCATCTAAACTACTGTACCAGGTAGGAACCTAGAACAAGCACTCAAACCATAGATATAAGTCGTTAAACAGAAGTAAAAGTATCCAGAATCCCTCAATTGACCTATACAACTATCGTAGATCCCTCTTTTCACTTTATCCCGCTAAAACTTGTCTCTTCGTGTCTTTCCATGTCTCCATGTCTCCAGTTCTCTTATAGTCTCCAGTCTCTCTCATAGTCTCCAGTCTCTCCGCCTTGTACATTGACTTTCACCAAGGTGGGACTACGGATTCCGATGACCAGTGCCTGAGCAAGAACAGTGAAACCAGTGAAACTGTCTTGAAAAAAATATCAGCCAGAACGACAAACGTGTGATCCACCCACCCGTCTACTTACTCGTAATCCATCCACCCACTAGCCTCCCTCTAAAACGTGGTCTATCTTTCTACCATCCAGGCAGTGCTAATACGACCTGCTTTGATACACCCCTGCTTTCTCTGTCTCCATTTTCTGTTTCAAGTTGAATAATATCAGATTCCAAAATATGGCCTTGATTCAGGTCCCAAGAAATACATCCAGAGTCACAAGAGCCCTGCGTCAGAAAAAGGAGTTTCAATACGAGTTGGAATGAGAAACTGAAACAGAAAAAAAGCACCAACATCTTGAGAGTAATAAAGAAAACCACCAATTTCAAAACCTGGCATTTCTTTTTCAACACTATCCATTGTGGCTGTGTCTTCCTTCAGATCTTACCTACCAGTATTGTGCATGTCTATAGCCCTTGGTCGATAGTCCCCAACATCATAGCATACTGCCACCGCCTACCCTTTTCTCACCTGATTTTATCCCCGCACATACCTCTCACCAGATATTTGGCCGAAAGAGCCGCCGAAATTGAAGCCGAAGCCCTGGCTCTCTCTTTTCTCCAAACTCTCGTTTAATTTAACTGCAAACGTTCGCTTTCCGTCACGATAGGGTTCCGACGGGTGGCAACAAACAAGCCAACACTGCTCCAAGCAAAGGTTTGCAAGATGAAACCCTCGTCCACAAAGTTTCGCGTTCTTTCGGCGGAGGAGACAGAGGGTCGGTAAGGCCGTAGAGCCGGAAGAGCCGAGATTAGTAAAATGTAGAAGATAAGTCACGTGAACAGAAACGAGAGCTTACTGGTTTTGGTGAGGGTAGCAAAGTCACGTGGCCGATTGCTTCTGAAGTGCACCTCATTTTCTCATCTTCGTACTCGGCAATCGATACAGCTCGAAATGTCGGGTCACCCACCAGAGTCGAACCTGGAATGTCGAGGTGGATTGAATTGAGACTGCAGCAAGTCAGATGGGAGGTGATGGAGGGAGCTCATAAGGGCCGTTTTTGGGGTTACTCTGGCATATACATGTATCCTTAGAATAAAAGAAGAAGAAGAAAAAACAGGTCGAGTTGTCTATGACTACAACCTTCTATCTGTCCATCTCTTCAATTGAGTAAGTTGCACCAGGTCCATACTCCCCTCCGTTAGGCACCATCTATCCCAAGTGTTCATGCATGATAACAAAGTCTCACTTGATACTCACCTTGACACTCACTTGACACTCACTTGACACTCACACTCACTCACCATGAACCCCCTCAAACTAACAGCTGCTCAATTACCGACCATTCCTGTCTCGTTCATCACCCGATCGGCTGCCCTGAAACTGGTCCAATTGCCCGATGACAAGGCCGAAATCTTCAAACCTCTTTCTGCCGCAGATCAGACTGCGTACCTGGCTTATTTGACCAGTTGGAACGCTACCAAGACAGACGGTTCGTCGTGTGAGCCTGGAGAAGCGACCAAACTGAGCATGGATGTGAAGTTCAAAAATTACAAGCAAACGACGCAGTTCATCACCGATGTCATGGCCATTTCTCAACCGCTCAGACATCACGTGTGGTTCGAAAACCACTATACCACCACCAAGGTGGTTCTTCAGACGGGGTATTTGGATAAACTGACGGCCATTGATTTCAGAATGGCCGAGCTCATTCAGTTGTATAGAGAGGCTGCAGAGAGGGTGTAACTGATGGCTGGTTAGTTCTAGACTGTTCTTTAGTTGGGACTTGAGATGTTTTGAAGAAGAGGAAATCATGTCTTATAAGTACCTATAATTTTGCTTTCAAAGTAGAGTCGCAACATGGATCTTGTCACCTCACCTAAATATATAATCTCCCAACTCCCTTTAATCCTCCTCTTCTTCCTTCACATCACCTTGTTATCCTTCAGTCTCCCCCCTCTTACATAATCAATCAAACTCATGCATGCATAACGTGGCTACATACGGGTCAATCCGAGTCTCAACACACCATGATCTCGGCCTTGTTCATCTTGGATCCGTCGTTCAAGCCGCTACTGAGCCGCAATTACCGCGGAGATGTGCCTCTCTCGTGCATTTCGGATCTTCCAGGACTCATTCAAACGGCCCAGCAAAACGGAAATGTCGCGCCTCCAGTGCTGGAAGACAGAGGTATCCACTACATGTGGATGGAAAGTGGGTCTGTCATCTTTGTGGCCGTGAGTCCTCGAGTCTCGTGCAACTCCATGGAGACTCTGGTTTTTCTGTCTCAATTGGCCACCGTTCTGACCTCCTACTTTGAACAATTGCACGCCGAATCGGTCCAGGACAACTTTGTGCTCATCTACGAGCTCCTGGACGAAATGATGGACTTTGGAGTGCCCCAAATCACAGACGCAGGTATTCTCAAGGAGTACATTACTGTGGACGCTCACAAGAGTTTACTAGGAGCAGTTGGAGACCTGGTGAACGCTGCTGTGGGAGAAGAAGCACCTGGAAACTCGGGAGATATCGATGTGGCTACACATACAACCAGCAAAATCTCCTGGAGACCTACCGGTTTGCAGTACAAGAAGAACGAGCTGTTTTTGGACGTGGTTGAGAGCGTCAATCTTTTGTATGCTAACGACCGGGTGGTGAGACATGAGATTCAAGGACGAATCAATGTCACGTCGTATTTATCGGGAATGCCAGAGTTGAGACTGGGACTCAATGAAAAGGCAATGTTGGAACATAAACTGGCTGCCAGTGGAGCTTCTACTCATAAAAAGCCGCGTTCAAAGACGGTGGAAATGGAAGACGTTCGATTCCATCAATGTGTGGAACTGTCAAAGTTCAATGTCGACCGTCAAATCTCGTTTATTCCTCCAGACGGCAAATTCGAGCTCATGAGCTACAGACTGAACTTGGCCAACGCTGAAGAAGATCATGCCGAAGAAGAGGAGGGCCAGAAAGTGCGAAACTACGCTGCTCGAAACCGACCTCTGATTCTGGTCACTACAGACGTGGAAAAGAAGGGAAATACACGACTACTCATCTCTGTAAAGCTCAAGTCGCAGTTCAGAAAACGATCCACTGCAAACGACGTCGAAGTCTTTGTTCCAGTGCCTCCAGATGCCACTTCTCCTCGGTTCAGAGCGACCGCAGGAACTGTCGTTTACATGCCTGAACGAAACGCCATCCGATGGAAGATCAAACAACTGCAGGGAGGAGGAAAGGAGTTTTCCATGAAGGCCGAGATTTCAGTTTCTCGAACAGAAGAGGAGGGAGAGTCGTTGTCGGAGTTGCTGCATCTTAATAACACTCCACAGAGCCAGATCCCCGTTCAGGTCACCTTTGAAATCCCATACTATGCAATGTCAGGCTTGCAGGTCCGGTATCTCAAGGTGAATGAACCGACATTGAAGTACAGATCGTTGCCGTGGGTACGATACATCACCAAGAACGGAGACGACTACAGTTACCGACTCAAGAAACCCAGAGAGAAGGAGTCCAAGAAGAAGGACAAGGCCAAAGACGAGCCGGAGGCTCAACCAAGTACATAGACAGGTAATAGATCAGTAATGGTGGAGGAGGGTGGAGGAGGGTGGAGGAGGGTAGTGGATGATACATAATTAATGCTCAAACCGCCTACAAAAACAAGCTGGTAAGAAAAACTCAGCCAACTCGCTGTGCTCGTTAGCTGAGATGGAAAAAGATTACAGCACCCAGGATTCTCGTATGGTCTCCCACTACAATACTAACTAGGCTCTCTGGTGCTTGACTATGGCTGATCGGACGGGAAGCCGTATTTTCACCAGGATATGGCCGTAACCAAACCTCCGCAACGGAGAATTGAACTCCGGTCCCCCGCGTGCTGGTGTAAACCTGACAGGCGGAAATTCTAGCCACTAAACTATTGCGGATTTCTTAAAAAACCGGAAAAGTTGGCCACTACTTTCTGACTTTTTAAGAAAACACTGAAATACGGCGACTTTTGCGCTTTTATGGGTACGAAGATAATTATTTAGCTTCCATAATCTTCTTGAAGTACTCTTTTTTTGTATTTAACATCATTGTTGTTGTTTTCAGAGCTTATCAAAGTCTCAACTTTTTTGGCAAGTTCAAGAATTTTTTCCAGTTTCCGAAATAACGCTAAATTTAGCCCAGAAAAGTCATAAAAGAATTAAAATTGGGTCTTTGTAACACATTTGAGAAGTCTCCAAGTTGTTATCTCTTCTGGATATCTTGTTATAGCTGTTGTCTTCTTAGGTCCTGTATGAGTGAGAGAAGTGAGAAGGATACGTAGATGAAGAGAAAGGAAAGTAGTATCTGATGGCACCCTTGTATTTATAGCACTCAGTACTACTGGAAACAGCTCTTATGCCAGAATAACTCTTATGTATGAAGTTACCGTTGTGAAGTGTTTCATCTCCAGTGGGTGTCCAAGATGCTCCAACATATACCCTCATTCTTTGGCATCAGAGATCTAAAGACTTCATGAACTTATTTATATCTCTTTTATTAGTCATCTACTTAAGTTGAGACGTTCTATATTGTGATACTTTTTTATATATAATCTCTCTTCGAAGCCATACAAGACAGTTATCATTAGGAGGAGTCTTTTGGACATTGAAAGAGGTATCTAGTGGAAATTTAGATGAAAGGATCTGTCAAAAAATTTGATAACAACTAAGGAAAGCTCCCCTTGTCTTCTCTGTCTTCTTGTTGTCAATAGGTATATCTACAAGTGCTATTTCAGATCAAGATGATCTTAGTAACTACGGGAAATAAAAGGGAGGAGTTAAGAGAGGTAAGCGTAAAGCTTTGAAAGCTAGATAAATAATGTAGAGGTTTCTTTTTCGGTATCTCTAGTATTTACTTCCTGAGTTAGATGCCTATACACCATCTCTCTCCATAGATGTGATGCTGAAAGTAACGATGAGAGTCAATAAACATACCTGTATACATACCATGTAGTTCTAATGATTTATCTGGTGCACATTATGAGCTTGATTTGAAGTAAATATGATCTTGTTTACTTCTCTTGTACAGTACATACCCCATGGGTTGACCTGTTAGATACAGCACAACTGATCTATCTACCAACTGTTGTCATTTTACTTCATTCAGTTCATTGACCAGTCTAACCCCAAACACATATATACCCGTCTTTTCTTCATTTACCATCCATCATGATCCACTCACCTGTATCGCTACATCATACTGCTGCTATGGCTCATTCTACCTACAAGTACAACAACACCCACTCGGACTTTAGTGAACTTGAAGAGCTCATTTTGGACAAGAAACAGAAGAAGAAAATCGATCAATACAAAGATGTGATTCGCATGTTAAAGGGAGAAACCGTCTCTAGTCAAAAAGTTGCTTCAAAGGTGTGATTCGCCATTGGTGGAGAGCAGGACACCTAAAAGCCCTCAAACAAGGTGTTCAAATATATATGAGAGTGAAGGAATACTCTGTAAGTACAAAGTAATAGATATTTATGACTAACATGCACAACATAAACAAGTGTATCCAATATATTCGTAGATTCTTTTGTGGGCTAATCATACTACCCTATCCACAACTGAAAGAACACATGACTAATGGAAAGATAGTATGAGTTTGTATGGCTACGTATGCTCTTCACATCCTCAATACTACTATTTTGAACTGAAGAGATAGACTTTGTTCATTTCTAGCGCGTATCGTCCTTTTCACATAGAGAATTCTTAGATGATACATAGATGACATTCAGAGGTGGAGAAAGAGTTATAAACCCGGGTGTGTGAGCTAGAAGGAGTGTTTTGGACGACCTCTGTAATCTATTGAAGTTGATTATATGCTCTTTTGGTTGGTACTGAGGAAAATAGGTGCATCTACTTTGTAGTTGACGATTTATAGTGAGGTGAGGAAGTTGATCATTAGCCACTGGCTAGCTATATAGACTTGAAAAAGACGGAACTCTACTATTTTTGGCCCCCTCAAAACAATACACTTGTCGGAATCTCTCTACGCCCTCAACTTCTTGTTTTAAACCGCTACTTCTGGTCCTATTCCCTTAGAAGAAGTTATGGACCAGAAGTGGATTTAAAGCAACAAAAAGAAGTGCAAAGGCAAACTAGTATTTTCTGATAAGATTAAAAACTCATTCTTTTTTATCTGCTATATCTCTTGCGCAACTCCTCCTTCTACCAGGCACAAAACATCTTACGTTAACTGCGATAATCACTTGGCTCTCCGCTACTCTTGGGACGGATATTGTTCGTTCAACTTATCTCTCTTATGAATCAACCCGCTCTATAAGTATAGCAAAAGTACCGATAGTTCCCCCTTATCATGTACATTGTCTATCCTATGTACAAGTGCCAGAATCTACTCATCTGCGTGTACATGTATAGATGGCT
The DNA here is from genome assembly GCA_900519025.1 of Yarrowia porcina. Lineage (NCBI taxonomy): Eukaryota > Fungi > Ascomycota > Dipodascomycetes > Dipodascales > Yarrowia > Yarrowia porcina. Next base: position 885,193 of record ULGT01000002.1, read on the forward strand.
CTGGCTCAGGATCAGGATCAGGATCAGGATCTGAAGGACTCTCTCAGTGTGGAGGAGGTCTCGAAGGTGAATATAGAGTTGCTCAATCCATCGCTGCTTAAGTCAACCCTGCTCACCGATACAGTTTATCTGCCAGCCTGGTGTCTATTGCCATTATTTCAGTTGTCTTCTAGTGGATCCGGTTTCATTCAGCTTCTACTATGTTAATGAATGCTCTTGTATAAAAGGGTAGTAGTAGAGCCCGGGCAATAGGAGTAGAAAAGACATTAGACACTTCTAATAGTAAAGCTCTAAATACATATTGACAGCATTAATATTTTTATTTGTTCTTCTTTAAGTCATATTCTCTTAACATGAGGTACCATTATTGTCCGATACACACTTGGAAGTAGGAAGTTCATTTGACCACCTGAACAAGACAAAGACCTCTGAATCAAATAACTACGCCTCTTTAATCCCGTATTTAGCGGTTTATATCTCTTCAATGTTCATTTTTGTTCTTCAACACCAATGACATTTCTCCTACCAATCACTCGGTTTGGCATACCCACTTCTGACCATGTCTCTATTCCTCACTCAACTCAAGTACTAGTACTTACTACCTTTAAGCTGTCTACTTGTACAAGTCTCCCTCCCTTATACACCCTCATTCTCTTTTATCCAAACTCCATATCCATATATACATCCTTATCTATCTATCTACATCTTTGCTTAACACTCCATAGTAACAGCCCAGTCGTTCTCCTCCTCTCCGTACATGATAGACATAAGCTTGGCCTTGACGTCGGCGGCAAAGTCTCCGGAATCTCCCTGGGACAGAGGCACGTTGATGAGTTCTCCCTCGGGGGTTCGGATGAGCTGGACAGGAGCAACAAAGAAGGCGGTTCCAATAGCAAAGGCCTCGATGAGTCGGTTTTCCTTGGCAGCCTCGGCAATCTCGTCGATTCCAAACTCTCGCTCGTGCACAGTCACGTTAGTACCCTTGTGTTTCTCTCCAAGGTACTCGAGAGCCGATCGTCGCGAGATTCCGGGGAGAATGAGTTTGGTGGAAATAGGACAGGTCATGAGCTCAATTTCGTCGGAATCCTTCTTCTTGATGGCCACAAAGAAGTTGGAGCCTCCAGCCTCAGTAACAGTCTTCTTGGCCTCATCGTACAGCCACAGAACCTGGTGGTAGCCGGCTCCTACGGCCTTGGAGTTCTCCTGAAGAGTAGGACCGTAGTTAGCTCCAAGCTTGGCGTATCCAAATCCTCCGGGCCATGCTCGAACAGCGTCCTTGGGATCGGAACAGTACAGCTTGAGAGGCTCGGCGTTCCAGGCCTGCATCATGGTGGCACAGACAAAGACCTTGGCGGCAGTGGGAGCCTTGAGACCCAGACCAGGGTTGGTTCCAATAGCCGTAGGACGGAGGTAAATGAAGCCTCCAGGAGCCACAAAACGGCCCTCCAGCTTGACGTACTCAATGAGACACTTGAGAAGCTCAGCCTCGTCAAATCGGGGCAGTCCGATTCGTTCACACGAGTCGTTCAGACGAGCCATGTTGAGCTCGGGTCGGAACAGAATCAGCTTGTTTCCAGCCTTGTTCTTGTACAGTTTGAGACCCTCGAAACACTCAACGGCGTAGTGGAGCACAGAAGCAGTGGGATCGATCTGAAGAGGTCCAAAGGGCTCAATCTTAGGGGCAGACCATCCAGCCTCATCGGTATAGTCGACCTGAAGAATGTAGTCTGTGGAGGAGTTTGCGGGGAGATCCTTGGGGGAGTCAAACTGCTTGGGCGACTTGTTGAGAGTGATCTCGAGTCGGTCGGCTTTGAGAGGAGACAGTTGGGTCATTTTGGTCGGGGGGAGTATGGGGAGAAGGTGGAGTTGGGAAGGGAAGGAATAAGTAGGATTTTTCAAATCATAGAGTTAGAGTTGCCGTCAGTAGCCGTGTGTTTGAGGGGGGATAACTGGCGATATAGAAGAGTTATCGAGCTCGGAACTAGACCATTCTCATCACCTCGCTTTTCTCTACATTTTGATACCATTTCCGTTTCTCCATCTACCCCCAATCACAAAGTCGATTGTTCAACTGTCTGACTCATGGTATGCACTCCCTGCAGACAAACAAGTGAGTCAGGACCTGCTTTCAAAAGGTCCGGTATCGCTTGGCGTCACGTGATAAAAGCAGATGGGGCGTATTTGTGTTCTGAAAATCAGGTGTGTTTCTTGGGTAACCGTTTCAACGTTCAACGTTTGTTCAACGTCCAACACCGTTCAACGTCCAAGTCATGCGGCTAAACTAGTCCGGAAACACTAGCGAAAACGATCTGTGTCACGTGACTACAATACCCACCTAGTACGCGTCATATTATGAGCCCCACGTCTTTTCCGGTGGAGATATGGGCCCTTGAATGGTGTGTTTTTGAAGTCGCTTCTAAAAATGAACAATTTTTTCTTATCAAAGTTTGAAATAAAAATACGAGCAACGGCCAGAGTGGAACAGAGGCTGACTTAATCTTAGGTGAAACATGAGACTTGAGTTTTGAGACTTGAGAGGAAGGGCTTGAAAAACGTGAGGTTGGGTAAAATGGCTCCGGTCACGTGATCAGACACGTATACGGGCTGCATTTGATATATACCGCAGTTTGTGCGTTTCTGAGGTATACAAATACGGAGTACCCATACCCCTACCGTCGGCACGGTCTGGCGCAGGTCTTCGGTGTTAATTTCCTTAATACCTTATTCGGTCGTTGGGAGTTCTTATGGTAAGTAAATGGGATCCATATAGGATTGATGTCATGTATTGGGAACAAAATTCCTCGTGTGTTTAGTTCACATGCCAGGGGTTACCCGGATTGCAAGGGGCAAAAAAGATGAGAAAATACCTGGAAAATACGCGTCTTCAGCCCAACTTTAAAAAAACTTAGCGATATTTTGCCAAAACATCAGATTGTAGGTGTCTATAATACCCTCCAAAATGGGTGAGAAAGACAATAAAAAACAGCAGTATACAAATGAATAGTTCGTAATCAGCCGCTAGGATGGATTCTTTACATAGTACACGCTAAACGTGGCAAATGCTCGAGATGATGCCCGCTTGAACACCTCAATCAGCGGAAACACGACACCAGAAGAGCGCGAGAGCGCCAGGATAAATACAAAGAGCAAAGACAATAGAGAGGGCATCGGAAGGGACAGGCTGGTAGTGTCTTTGATTGTCTAATGGTCCCATTCCGTGTGTTCGCGGCTGCTTTTGGGGGCAGGGCGCGTCCTCTGACGAAATGGGTGTCTACGAAGAAGTGCTGCTGAAGGTTTCTACCGTCTCTGATGCCCCCCACGCTGCTCACAATGCTCTGATACTCACTTTTGATGTCCGTTGGTCTTTTTCTGCTCTGTTCGTACGTGTTGTTGGTGTGGATGGGTGATGAGTGGGAGGGAAGAAGAAGAAAACACGTCGATATGCAAGACGCGACCTCTCGATTTATGCATGATTTATTTCTGATTTTTACATTCGAAATTGGGAGTTCTCCTGTTCAACAAAATAGACCAGGCTCAACTGCCGAGCTTATTTCTCAGGGCTAGGGTTTATCTGTCGAAAAGATAGACCAGCGACAGACCGTGCCGACGGTANCAACAAAATAGACCAGGCTCAACTGCCGAGCTTATTTCTCAGGGCTAGGGTAGATTGGGCGAAAAATTAGGCTGGCGCCAGACCGTGCCGACGGTACTCTATGTTACAGCTCAGCCCCATTACACTGTATCGTAGATGCTAAGCCTCATCTGATAAGTGATAGCTGTCATACTATAACAGTCGTATTATTGGACCCGTTCTAAAGTCGTATTCCACTCTATCACTCCAAGAAACGCCCAGAAATTATTACCAACTGATTTAGAAGATGTCTAGAGGACTACCGAGGACTACCGCCGACTACTGATACTTCTGGTGGTACATCTGGTAAAGTAGTGGAGCTACCAGTGCTACAATAACCTGTTCCACTGTTCTAAGAAGATGCAGCGGAACTGGAGGCTAATACGGAGTATAGCATAGAGAGGCTATGTACAGCCTCCAATGAATACGGCAACGTGCTCCAAGGAGGTATGCCTCATGAGTCCGAGTACTGTTACTCAAGGCTATGTGCTCAGCACGGCGCATTCATGTACAGTATTCTTAGTACCGTACCCTGCAAAATATTGGGGGTTATTAGTCAGAGCTTTGGGGGGTTTTGGAGCGCTTACGAGGCTTGTTAAGAGCGATTTTGAGCGTTTTGAGGCCTTTTTAGACCTGTAGGAGAGCTTTAGACCTGTAGGATAAGTGTAGGATCCTTTTTGGACCACTTTAAGACCACTAAGTCCACCTTAGACTGGCCTAACACCATGGATGCACTTGACAGTTTAAGAGCATCGCTGATGCGATCTAATGAGGCATTACTACCTGGACCAGAGCCAGTACCAGTGTCACAGCGCGTTGCATTGCAGTGGTGCGGGATAACCGCGTCTTAGTGAGTAGTAGAGTCCGAGTAGGAGGTAAAAAAGAGGTGTTTTCAGGTTTTTTGTTTGGTCTTTGGGGTGCTTTGAGGTTTTTTGTTTTCGGGTTTTTTTGAGGTTTTTCGTTTTTCGGGTGTGATTTTTTTCGGGTGTGTTTTCGGTCCTGTTTTTATCCGACCTGTTCCGGTTATTTTCACCTCCAAGTCCTGGAGTAAAGATTTGACTCTTTATTCTTTGACTCTTCTTTATTCTTTGATCTATCCTTTTTCACCTTTCACCTTTCACCTTTCACCTTTCACCTTTCACCTTTAATCTTGTCACTCTACCCCATATCCATAACTGACTTGTCCACCAATACAAGTAACTTGACTTGTCCATTGATACTGTACGAGTGTCTTGTCTTGTCTCGTCCACCGTCCCGTTGTCCACTTTTCTTTTCCGGAACGGACGCTTTGGTTTAGACGCCCGTGGCCGGGCATCTGGTAGCGATATTATGTCTCCTAGCGTCCACGCGGGCTAAAGTAGTGCGCTAGGGAGTGGCGAGTTGAGGTTCGTTGTTAACAGTTGAACACTGCTGGAGGTGTGTGTACTGTACGGTTCGAACTGACTCCATTGTCGTACTCTATCAAGTTGTACTCTATCCAAGTTGTACCCTATCCCACTCTATCATATCACACGACTTATACCCTTCTATAATTACTCTCGTTCTCGTAGCCCCCGGATAACCTCCCACCACTGCACGTTTGGAGCCGGTTTTAATTTCATATGTCGGCGCTAAAGAGGAATGGACTGACAGCTGGCAACCGGTAGCGTGCGTCTTAGACTCGGTCCAGTTTCCCACAAACTAGTGTACAAGTATAAGCTGTGGCTTGTTCTTGGTAAAGAGACTTGTAATAGCACCCCTGTACTTGTACCCCGGATGAGAGGTGAGAGGTGAGAGGGGAGAAGAAGACAAAAAGAATAGTTGGAGAAGGTAGGAAACGAAGAAAACGAATATATGTTTTTGATGACGGACGGGTCACGTGACTTATACAACTAAATTGTCTGCTTGTACCTTTTATCGTCACAGTATGTATCGTACTCGTACTCGTTCTTCTGCTTCACCTCCTCCTTGTCTTGTCCTTCCCAACTCTCTTTTAGCGCCAGATTGAAATTTGGAATGTAGACTGAGTTTGCATACAAACATGCCATTGTCCACTCATGAGGGGGAGGTTAGAACGTGATTGAGCGGAGGGAATGTCTACGAATGCCGTACATACTAGCCCTACAGTACTGTAGGTATGAGTATGTAGGGTAGCCATTTATTACGTATCACGTGTTGTTACTGTCGTGTTACTGTACCCTCTTATATTCTACCTTACAACTTAGCTATACTCGTCCCTCTTCCTCTCCCACCCTAACCCCAACTAAGTCAACTAAGTCAACTAAAGCGGCCTGACGTATCCAAGACGTCCTTGTCTGGCTTATCGTACAGCACATGGGATACTGAGCGGATTCGAGAACGTGCTACGAGCAAGAGCTAGCGAGTGAGAAGATATTATGGAGGTGCGGTGAGTACATTACACCTACAAGGGTATTATCTGTACAGTTCTTGTTTTAAGAATGTACCCACTTTGAACAAGACAATGATCTGAGTACATAAAAGAAATGGGTGGGCCATAGTCAATCCTGGGGAGGTCCTATCAGGTACCAGGAACCGGATACACCATAATCTTCTTTTCTACTTCACTTCCTGACTTCTCCAGTGAGTAGTGTCTAGACATGTATGCTTGTATACAGTAAGTACCACCACTTGCAACACAATACCGGTAGTACTTTGTACCTGTATGTACACACCAATTGAGGTCTACCACTCACCTTGAGCCACCTCTTGTCATATATCCTCTTCTCCTGACAATGAACTGAGTACAAGCTGAGTTCAGGTACAACAAATGAGACAAGTGTAGAGATCCACATTGCACTTAATATGAGTGGTTAAACTACAAATACCCTAGAGATTCACCCTATCCTTTGTAGTCTGAGCTCTATGTATTTAGAGGCACAGGTACTTTCTAGAACGAGTGGATGAGTATCTTAGCTACCAACATTGTCCTCTGTATAAGTACCTTAGATTCTATCATTATCCCTTGAATAAGTATCTCATACAAGCACCCGTACAGTACCCATACTTTTACTCTGAGTGGATGGAATATCGTAGACGCCCATCTTGATCATGGTATATACTCATACAGTATTGTACCCTCTACCACGACTTACACCAGTAACAATAAGTTGGAACTAGGAAGTGTTTTCTTACACCCCAAGATCTGACTCACTTGGAATATATTGACACCATCTATAGAAGCAAAAATAACAGGAAAATGCCGGTAAGAACCAGATCTATTACTGTAGCTAGACCAATCCAGCGATCTTTTCTACAGAATATTTCGCGACAATCGGACTTCTAACCTGACCAATATTAGCCATATAGGTACATACTGCTGTAATAACCGATGTACAATGCTACGATATACACACTTATAGATGTTACTCCAAGTGGTGATACCGCGATAATCGATGTGTTGATTAACTTGGTATACCCTTGGGATATATTGACACGTATATGCTTGAACAACCCTAAACCATTTGTATAAAACACCTGATTGGCTGAAATGGTTTCTCACACCATACTCCGTATTGGGACATAGGGTTAGGACTTATTAGTCAGACCCTTC